>CAJNOL010000109.1:220419-253471 GCA_905250125.1 Rotaria sordida
CTATAGCTTATTTTTTCCCGGCGTATATATATGTCTTGTATTTATATTGAAAATAGATTGATGAAAATACAACAGTAATTGAAGCACTTAATCAATTTGTTAAATATCGTATATCAGCATTACCTATTGTTGATAGTCAACGAAAATTAGTGAACATTTATTCAAAATTTGATGTTATTGTAAGTCAAATATTGAAGTTTTTTTTTTTTTATTGTTTTTACACAAATTATTATTACTATTATCTTTTTCTTTTTTCTCTCAAAATGGAATTTTATAGGGTTTAGCAGCTGACAAAACATATACAAATTTAAATATGACAATTAAAGAAGCATTAGCTTATCGTAAAGAACGTCTTGAAACTGTTGCTAAATGTTATAAAAATGAAACATTAGCAATATGTATGGAACGTATTGTTAAAGCTGAAGTACATCGTTTAGTTGTTGTTGATAATGATGAACATGTTATTGGTGTACTTTCATTATCAGATTTACTTAATTATATTGTTATACGTCCAACAAAAATTCAACCTTTAGTATCACCACTTCCACAAACAACAATAACACATCTTGTACCAACAATAAATGTATTTACTGAAGATGATCCAGTAGTAGAAGAAGAAGAAGAAGAAGAAGATGAAAACATAAATGGAAAAGCAATAGAAAAAAAGACAAATTAAATAATTGTTCCTTTTTTTATTTCTCTTTTAAAAGTTTATCTGCGATTATAACCCGGTGAACACAATGCGTTTCATTATCTTGATCTGTTTTTTTTTCTGTTTCTACACGTAATAATACCTAGTTTGAAAAATTTCTGCTTCTTTTCTTTTTTTTCTTCTCTCTCTCTACACGTATGAATAATGTATTTAATTGTAGAACATGTGTGTATTAAGATATGTGCATGAAATATACCTATTGGTGCATATTTATATATACACATGAAAGAATTTTCTTTTTCTTTTCTTTTTTTTTTTTTTATATTATCTGAATTTTTTTGTATATGTGCAAGAAAATTTGAGAGAAAGGTTATTTCTTTGTTAATCGTCTTTCAACATTGTATAGCACGCTTGTACTATTCATTTTCACTGTGTGTGTATCCTTGTATTCCGTTTGGGAGAGATAAATCCCAATGTTTGTCGCAAAAAAAATTTTTTTTTTTTTTTTTTTTTTTTTTTATAATGCGACGAATGAAAACCAAAAAGTTTATGTTCACTTTTTGAGAAATAACACTAAAAGAAAACGGAATATAATGAAAGTTATTTATGCGCGTAATGAAAGCATACGGTGAACATTCCTGTTTGTTTCTTCATAGTGTATGTGTACATAGTATAAATGTGTACATTTGTGTGTGCGTGTTTATGAAACATTCTATTATTTGACGGAGAGAAGAATTTTATTGGTGAGGAAAAAAAATTTTAATAATCATGATAATAAAAAAAAAAAAAAAAGAACTAATAATAAAGATTGAGATAAAATATTTAATAGTATTTGAAACAATTTTGACTAGAAAAAAATAGATGGTATTAAAATAAAGTTTTGTTTAGAGTATTTGAAATTTAATTAGTTGAATAAAATTTATAGTGTACGATTGAGAAAATTTAAGAAGAATATTTGTCTTTTTTGTTGAAGTTAAAAATGGTCAACAAAATCAGAAAATTCGATAGAAGAATGTTAGAGAATTATTAAAAGGTAGAAAAGACACATTGAAAATGTTTTTTTCAATTCTATTCAAAAGATATTTTTACGAGATTCTAGAATATTCTTTTCAAAAAGTAGACTAAAGCTTCAATACAATTGTGTATCTAGAACTCTGTTATATAATTTATTCAACATTCTGTTGCTATTATGAAAAACGAAATCGCATAAGTCTATGCTTTGCTTTTATTCTGATAGAATATTAAAGAACCAGTTCTAATTATTTTATAATATATGAAATTGAATTTATTGTTTGACACAATGTCTATAATATATTCTTAGTAAACAACAAAATAATTACTATTCGTATGTTTGAATTTGATGTGCTCATAAAGATTAATTGAAGTCGACTGCATGATAAAATTTGCTATCTGGTGATTCCATCATTAACTAATACAGAAATTCAATACGCAACTGATTTTGTTTTTCATCAATTCGTTGATAAAACGTTGATTGACAAGAGAAGTCTTCCAAGTGATAAATCGCTTTTGAGTTGAAATTATGAGCATTATATAGACTCTAATGAGTTTTGAATATTCTGAAAAGAGTTCGTATTCTTAACTCATGCTACAGAGATAATGCACTTTTACGGTATTTTTTAAATAAATACTATGGTTTAGAAAAATTGATTTTCGAATTTCGACTTGAAATTTTATACAGAGACAGATCTTGATGAGAGTAGTTTATTGTGAAAATTTTGAGTCTTTTGATTTGCTTCTATCCTGAAATAAGAACACCAAATCTACCGATTTATATGAGTGATATGAAAGACACGCTTTTGTCGTAACTCTATCTTAAAATAAGAACAACAACAACAAGATCTGAAACATTCGTAAAGGACTATTCTCATGAAGGGCCTATCTCTATGCAAAATTTCAAGCCAAAGTTCGAAAATCAATTTTTCTAAACCATGGGATTTATTTAAAAAATACCGTACAGGTGTAATATTTCTATAGCAATAAGCTAAGAACATGCACTCTTCAGGGTATTCATAGCTCATTTGGTTCTACACAATATTCATAGATTCCACTCACAAAATGATTCATCAGTTGTAGAACTTTTCTTATGAATGCAAACTTTATACAAGGTTACTGATTATTCTGTATTAAATAGAGATGATTGTCATAATGATTGACGCAATAATATCTATAAATTTCATTTAAGAACTATATGAACTACTGTCTGCGATTTCTCCTAAAAGGCATAAGTTTCTTTTCATGACAAAGCAATTTTCTAATCACATGAAAATTGCCTTTTGAATTAATTTCATGATGGAAAGTCTTATTTTGTAATAAACTAATGGAATGAAAAAAAAGAAGAATATTTATCAGAATATTTTTATCGAAACATGATAGTAGCTACGAAAAAGAACCTTGTTATTCTGTCAAAAGCCGTGTCATTGACAGCTTCTCATTAGTCTCTATTTCATGAAAAGAAAATATTCTTAATCTTCTTTTATCTTTTTAAAGATGCTTCTTTTTATTCATTTTATGTCTCTATTGATATCTTATTGCTATTAATCTGAGGCTATCGATAAAAATGACCAACACTTTATTTTATTGTCTTTTTTCTGGTCACCAAGAGTACAAGTCATTGATATCTTGACAATCATCTTCAGAGATCTGTAGAGCAGCAAATAAAGTCATTCCGTCATCATTCTGTTCAGACGTCCTAATCAAAAAAGTGTTTTAAAAAACAAATTTTTCATAAATTTTTCAAGTAAACAGATTAAACAAGTACGATCATAAACGAACGTACTCCTAAATGTGCGACTGTTAACATAATCGAGCATGACAATTGCACATCTTCGTGTTGAATACGAAGAAATACAATGATTTACGGAGACAAAAACCCTAGCTTAATATCTTTGTACATAAATGTCATATGTAGTGTCAGTTTTGCTTCATATTTCTGTATATATAGTGACCTTATTGCTTTATATAAGGTCATGAATACATGTGATTGTAGTGCTGAGCGATAAAAATTGTCAACATATGGTCGCATGCGAAGAAACATAATTGTTTTACCAGAGTATACAACCTTTGTATTTTGCGTCCTACACATATGTCGTAATCAAAATTCCATTTTCCTATCATCAAATATAAAGAAAGGTGCTCGAAATTATTCGTACAACTGACAAATAACCTTGTTATCCAAATACTCCTGCAAGAATTCGACTTTTCGAGTTCCCGCTTTCATAAAAATGTAGCTGAAGTTTTCTAGCATATTTACAAAAAATTTCATTCTTGATTAACCAAATATTTGATATTCTCTGAAGCTAAAATATTAAAATTGTAGAGTTTCCGTTCTATTCAAAATTATTCGTACATCTCCCCTTTCATACAAGAAAACGACATCAATTTCGTCAAAAGCACGAAATTGAATTAGTTTCACGTTGAACCTTCTCAATTATATTTGAATCTCTCTATTGACCATAGTTAAATATAACCAATAAAAATATTGTCTTTTTTCTAATATCCAAACCTAGGCCGATCATGTTCGATCGTACACAACGGTATACTAACTAATTACGACAGATAGCGGCAGCTGTTTGTGATAGTCATTTACAGCTATCGTAAACGATGCTTTACGGTGTGTTGGAGCCATCCGAAACTATTAACGCAAACCATCGTCGTTTACGGGTACCCTAACAATACGACGACTGTAAACGATGTTCGAATAACATCGTAGGGCATAGTATACGTCAAATGTAAAATGCTTATTAAACGTTCATCGTTTCCTATTGTATCTCGTCGTAAGCCATCATTAACGGTAAGGGTGTCCCTTGAGACTTAGAATTAGCGTCTAACAATGCTAATGTTGCTACTTTTGCATAATCATTGGACATCAGAGCTTATACTTTCACATTACTACTCAAGCAGAAAAAAATTTCGAAAAACGCGTTTAAACGCACAATCGGGAACCGCGACTGTGATTCATGCATGCTTATTAAAAAAAACGCACGAAACGACGTTTTTTGTGCAAAATAGTCACTTTTGGAACGTGAAAACGTTGAAAAATTCCAGTTTTTTGTGTTAAAACGTTTTTTTTCTCTGCAGTTCAGAAATAAAGCATTTAAACGCTCAGTTCTTCAATTTTTCAATGTTTTTACGTTCCAAAAGTAAGTATTTTGCACAAAAAACGTCGTTTCGTGCGTTTTTTTAATAAGCATGAATGGATCACAATCGCGGTTCCCGATTGTGCGCTTAAATGCGTTTTTCGAAATTTTTGTCTGCTTGGGTAGCTTTAGCTTTAGCTTTTTTTTAATGCCGACGTGTTTGAAATAAGTTAGCATTATTTTGGTTGCCACCAAATACACGCAACCCACATTGTGGTAGCATAACTTAGCATGCTACTGATACAATGCCAGTTGATGGTTAGAACATTACAGACGACGCTTTTAGCATCTCAGATAATGGTGCTGTCATCCCAGGCAATACCTCTAGCATCACACGTAATATTTCTGGTTATCCACACGATGATTCTAGCATTTCTGATAATGCCTGTAGCTAAGCAGACGATGCTTCTACAAGCAATATTGGGTATATGTATAACAGTTAAAAAATTCTAGCATCATACCTACTCTTTGTAATGAAATCCTTTCAGTGAAGTAACGCAACGTCAAGTATGACGGACGAATTATTCAAGTGCGGACTGACTCCAGCCTACATATATCATTACCATCCTACCGTTCGGTTCATTTGTATGCTAAGTGAGATACTAGTAACTTGAAATAAAATCCTTCAAAAATCATCAAGTATCGGTGGACAGCAACATTTATATTTTCGCCAGCTATGAATACTAAGAGGTTCGTATAACAAGGTAAAATGACATACACTTCCTGGTGCACACCTGTACAGATAAACCATTCTTCACATGTACCATTTAAAGACATTTTAAATCATGTTTTTTGAACGGTAACCAGTAACTCTTGATTAGATTGTTAGAATCTTAGAAGTCAAACGACATACCAATGCTATTCGAATTCTGAACAGTAACATTCTTCATGCCTTCTGTTCCTCTACCGCTTCGAGCCGAATGCAAAGCATACATTTTACGAAAACGAATCGAACAAAATTTCTTTTCAGAATTTTCAATGAGTCCATGAAACTCCTTTTTTGGGCATGTCGAAAAAAGCGGATCTCTTAGTGAATCAGTTGAATTTTAAAAGATAAGGCATCGTGAAACCTTCTTACGATCATCACCTCAGTTTTAGGTAAATATTCATTGAAATAGTATGATCTTTCATAAAAGACCCTTTGTGGAACACACGTATATTTTTAAAGAAAATAGTGAGTGTAAGTTTTAAGTCGAAGTCTTCCGACTTCCCATCCCTCTCCCACCTCATTACAGGCCATAGCATTCTCCATCATTACATACTTTAGCAATCAAGAATAATAGGCGTCAGAATTTCTAGAGTTTTTTTACAAAATTAACCAAGTTATATTTTGAGAAATAATGAATATCGTTGTTTACGGGTTAATTAATATATATAATACTGCATAAGATCTGCTGTAGATATCATGGATATGTAAAACAGACTTATTTGTCAATTAATTGAATGATTATAATAATAAGAATGTTAAATTGAGGGAACTCCTTAGAAAATCGAATTTTTCAAAAAATATCGAAGTTGAGTTTTTATCACAGAAAGATGCAGCGAAACTTCCTCCTTCCGAATATCTATGACTGTTTGAAAAATGTTCGGATTTTCCAAGACTTATCACATGAAACTTTGACTCTACTACCATATTTTCGGGGGAAATTTTCATGGTTTTTAAAATTTTTCAGTTTTGGAAAAAATCTGTGTTGCCACTTGTATTATCATTGAATAGAACATTTCTATATTAATCAGCATGTCAGATGGCGTTAGCTACCTTCGTCTATTATGTGCTTTAATATGATCCACTGGAATATATTAAAAATATACCGTTGTAATATGATTTATTCTGGATTTGAATGAAAAAATCCATTTCTAAAACTCCTTTAGCTTTTCTCTCAAAACACGGTTTCTAGACAGGAAAATTGAAATAACTTCCACTCCGCTCACGGTATCACTGATGTTCTTTTTTGTTTTAAAGATCTGAGTCAGAGCTAACTTTTCGTCGGACGGATTTTTGATACTTGATTTCTGGACTGAGAAAAGTGGGATTTATTGTGGTGGAATCACATTTTTTTATGCTTATTTTGAGCATCATGCTCACTAAAATGTTCATAAAAAATGAATGGAAGGAAGTTTCAAAATTCCGTTCGATGAAAAGTTGTGCGCAGAGGCTTGCTCTTATTTGAAACCAGCTTGAATTCTGTACCCCTTACAATGACGGAGTTATTTCGATTCTCCTGGAAGGTAGGAAAACAAGTCAAAAATTCGGTTTAGTAAGGTATATCAGGCTGAAATTTTTACCACAAGCGTTTCTCACTAGGATCACTCATTCCTGCGAAAGTTTGAGCCCAAACAGTCCATTCTAAGTAGTAAATTAATTCTGAGAGGATCCTTAAGAAAAACGAGTTTATAGAAATAAAAAGTAATGAGTGAATAGCAACAATGTAAACAAAAAGTAGGGCACACGTAGAAACATAAAAAAATTTCTGTTCGGAATACAGAAATTAGAGAGGTCCTTACTGTAGTGATTGGTTATCCTGCAAAACAGCTATAGTCTACGAGAGACTTTTCACTTTATCTATTTTATATTAGTTTAATGAAGATAGAGAACATATGTGAGTTCTACATTTCAGCCCCAACGGGGCTACACTAACAAATTTTTCAATTCAAACGATTGGATTCTAATAGAATAAGACGTTGTAACGTCTTTTCAGGTTGTTTACAGTCGTCGTAATGATGAAGCTGGATTGTTTTTGATTCTCTCGAAACGACCGTATATGATCGTTTCCGATGGTATTATGACGGTAAAAACTGGCGTATAGTGCCATGTACATCAGAAATGCAGTCTTTTTACGGTGTATATGCTAACGTCAATTTTTGTCGCGTGACGCAGTTTACAGCGCGGTGATATACGGCCAGAATACGGTGCATACCAAAACATCAATTTACGGCGCATATACAGCCGTATGTTAACCGTTTATTGCCGTTTACAGCATCGTTAGCGACCGTGTCTAATCGTATCTGGTCGTTGTACTACTCGACCTGAGAAGCGGAAAGAGACTTGATGAATTTTGATTCTTTTCCTTCTCTTTTCTTCTTATATATTTCTATTGATATCGAGTTGAAAAGTTCAGTTGGTTAATGCATTCTTGTAAATGATTCTCAACTAAATCAACTGATGCTTTGGTTACATCGTCTTCAATTTTATTCCAATCAAATTCGGTCCGTAAATATTCAATAGAGGTTGAGATCAGGACTCGATAAGAGCTAGCTGAGACGTCTTACACATTTTCATCTAACCAATCTGATACGATTCGCACTCAATGTTTAGGATCATTATCATGTTGAAGTATTAAATTTGATCCTAATTCCATTTTTCGAGTTATTTGAAATATATTTTCTTTCGAAATCTTTTGGTATTTTGCACATGTTAAAGTCACATCGATAAAAACTAGATTGCCTGTTTCGTTCGAACTGAAGCAACTCCACACATTCACATTAGCTCCATAATATTGAACTGTTACTAATATATGATCTGTATTGTATTCTTCGTTAACTTTTCTCCGAACCATATTACTTTGAAATTGCAATCAACTAAATTAAATTTGGTCTCGTGAGACTATATGATTTTTCCCAAATGCAATAATTCTTTTCCACGTATTTTACTGCATAGTTTAATTATTTTACTGTACTAATATAGTTCACCAAAGGTTTTTTTCGTGTGATCCGTCCCGAATAACCAACTTCATTCATTCGGCGTTTTATGGTTGTCGCAGGTATTGTTACTCCTAATCGATTTTCTATTTCAGTCTTAAGTAATACAGACGATTTTCGTTATTGAGAAATCAATGCTATTCATATAAAATTATCCAGTCTTTCTATCGTAATTCTCTTCCTTCCATGACCAAAAAAGTTTTACGCACGTGTACATTTGGTATTTTTTCACAATATACTGAACCGTTGTTGGTAGAACTAACAAGTCTCCGTTGAAATGCGGATTAACTCTCAAAGTTCGAAAGTCGTCTGAATATTCTTTTTTTCAGATGTCATAGTTCACTTTATCAAGAGTGAAATAATTACGTTGAAGAGCGAGAGAAAAGATTAAACAATTACTCACTTTCAGCGCAGCAATTTCACTAGAGTATTCACAGATTTTATTTGATAATATTGTGAATGTCTTCGACTGGAGTGAAAAACAAACGAATACTTGTCTGTTTTCCCAGATAATTTTCCAGTAATGGACAAATGATAACAAAAAAAGAGTGAAGTTTTGTTACTCGATCGTTCCTTTTTTTTCCAATTCTACAGAAAAGAACAACTAGAGCGCATCTCCCTAATTGGAGCGAAGTTTTTCTATGATCATGCTCTGTCTTTGATATCTCTGTGAAATAGTCAGCAAATGAGCTCAAATTTTATGATTAAGTAGATCCATCTCTAGTTTTATCTATTCATACAAAAATTTTTCAAAAAGATTGAGAAATAATTAAGTTATAAGAGGTAGAATGAAGTCGTTTGATCGTGCGCTCTGTTCAAGTGCAATATTTCCAATAAGAGCGTCAATGCAAAAATTTTACCAAATTAGAGCACATCAATATAAATATATTGAAGAACGTTCTTCAATATATTTATACTGATGTGCTATAATTTGGTACAACTTTTACATTGACGCTCTTATTAGAAATATTGCACTTGGACAGAGCGCACGATCAAACGACTTCATTCTACCTCTTATAACTTAATTATTTCTCAATCTTTTTGAAAACTTTTTGTATGAATAGATAAGACAAGACATGGGTCTACTTAATCATAAAATTTGAGCTCATTTGTTGACTATTTCACAGAGATATCAAAGACAAAGCATGATCATAGAAAAACTCCGCTCCAATTAGGGGAACATGCACTCTACATATTTCGAACATGAAAGAGCGGACGAGATTTGTAAAAGATCAAGAGAGAGAAGTAAATCGTCAGCGTTTGTAGCCGGTCTACAACATATGAACAAGATAAACTATAGAGTGCACGAATACACAGAAAAAAAGATAAGAGATAAGTTGTACGAATAATTGTGAACGGAGTAGAAACTCTTCAATTTTAATATTTAGTTAATCCAAGGTGGAATGTTTTGTAAATATACTAGAAAACCTTAGCTACATTTTGGTGAAAGTTGAAACTCGAAAGGTCGAATTATTGCAGAGATATTAGAATAACAAGATTATTTGTAAGCTGTACGAATAGTTTTGAGCACCTTTGTATGTATAACCTACATCAAATAATTCCTATTTATTCGTATATAGAATTATTTTTTATTAAATTATTATTTCAAAAACTATTTGCAGAGTCAAATAAATGTTTTAATTGAAGTCATCAGATGATGAATTTTATATATCACTTATAATATGATAATATATGAGAAATATAATATGATTTTTATTAAAATTTTCAATGACATCAAAAATCATTTTCTATTAAATATTTGTTTTCATTTGAATATTTTTCATATTAAAAGAAAATTTCAATTAATTGCTTCTAGACATCTAATAATAAAATTTTTATAAATAGACACAGATTGTAGACCGGAAGAAATGAGGTTGAAATAAGTACTTTTTGGCAAGAAAAGTCAACGATTATAATAAATTTAATTTCCAATAACATTATATTAAATAACTTAAAGATTTATATCAAAATCTTTCATTCAAAATAGAATTACAGTATCTAGTTTTAGAAATTGACTTATTATTTTTCTAAAAATAGAATAACGACATAGTTTTTATGAAAATAAAGAGTAATGCATTTAAGTACACGATTAACAAATAGTTCATATTTTGATGTCTTGTCTATCTTCGATCATAATTATATTATAACTTAAATCTTTTTTTGTTATTATTGTGTACTAATATTTTTGAATAAATGAATATAATAAGATTGATTTTTCTTTTCTTTGTCAATATCATTGGATAATTCTATATTGAAAATTACATGTTAATATTAAGTTGATAGATTATGTTTGTCAATGTCAAATATTCTTTTTTTGATCATATAATTTTATAATTTGATTTGATTATTATTGCGTTGAAAATCAAGAAATTTCTTTCAATGATTGAACAATTTCTGTCTTATGAGATATTTATTATTTCCTTAGACAATATATTTTAATTAAAATTCATTTGTCAACTATGATATCTATTAATTATGTATATCTTATTCTATATTCAATAAATATAGATGAATAAAAATAATATATAATAATATAAAATTAGCGTGAAGGTTTTTCTTTCTTTTTGTGTTAATGAATGATAATGATTGATCCTTTTTTCGTTTTTTCTTCTCTTGACTCCTACGCTTATTTTTCTCTTATTCAATGTATTATATAAAGAAAACTACATCAATATTAAGAAACTCTTTTTAGAACTATTGTAAGTTTGATATTTGTTAACTGTTTTCTCCTACTTAGTTTTTGCGGTTTCGATTTTTGTTTTAAAAGTAGTGATTTTTACAAAAAAAAAAACACTCTAGTACTTGCCAAATAACTATCTACATTATTATTCCTTCACTAAAAACTAATGTATATTAGATGTAAAAAAAGAAATATTTCATGTCGGCCTGAAGGTGTCATACATAATTAAAAGAGAATTAGTCGTTAAACATATGTCTTTATTTCTAATCAAAAAAGATCACTACTTAGTTCATTTTTTCTCTCCTTTTATCCAGAATTTCCGCCTACATATTATTTTTTTACTTTGATCAGGATATCTATGATTATGTATAAACATATATGACGGATTCCAAAAAAAAAAAAAAAAAAAAAACAACATTCGTAATAGAGTTTATTACCGTATGTAAAAGCTTATCCGGACATTCTATCACTGTCCTTGAGGATTGTTTTCTTCCAATACAATTTTGCGTAGGAACAGAATTTCTTGTGGATATTTTGGGAACGGGAATAAGAATTAATATTGGTGTTTCCGACTTATTTTCATCTTACTTTCATATATGTTAAGCTATGGCTATGTAAGAACTTGTTATTTTTCCAAAATTAGTTAACTGTATGTCGAATCATAATTTTACTTTTATTTTTCAGTTATATAATATTGTGTGAAAAGTGATGTCATGAAAAGTTAGTGTATGGTAGTGATACTGTTCGTCAAAGACAAAAAGTAGAACAGTGACACAGATTCCGGAAGTGCAATGAGAATGAGAACAAAAAAATCGTTCTTGCAGGATATTATATTCTATATATATATATATATTTGAGCACATGCATCTATAATAGGTTTTCAAAGTTTTTAAGTAATTAAGGCTACTAGCATAGAAGGAAATGAATAGAAGGAAATAAAAAATCTTCACCTGTAGAAAAATTCTTTCTCATTTCAGTCGTCTGATTGTCTAGGAAGGCTATACAAACATTGAGAAACATACATTAAAACAATTTGTTTTCTCTTCAAATAAATATGTTCTTTGTTATTCTTCTTCACTTTTCATCCTTTATTACATCAAGACTATATTTGTAATGATATTGTCATAAAGCAATACAAAATTATTAATTCTCATTAACACTATTAACACTGGTAAGACGAGTATAGAAATTCTATATAGCACATAGAACTAACTGTAAGATCTTAATCTCACTTGTATTTTTTTACTTCTGTGACTGTATCTATCTTCAATCTTAGCAACAATCTAACGAATATATATATAGAACGGCAACATCGGGAAAATCTCATAAACGATAAAAAACGAAAAGAAAACTCATAGAACAACATGAAAGAAAGAGAAAAGTTCAACATATATGACAGAAAAGGTAAAGTTCATGATACATGATTAACGACAAGAGAAAACAAGAAGAACATAAGTACATATGTATAGTCCTATAGATAAAGAGAGAAAATCCTTATGACTGCATTCGAATAAGATACAGGTCATAACACTAATAACTTTCCGAATCATTTCAACACTTTTATTTAATTACTCTCTACCGTATCCCCAGAGATATAAAATCTGTCAATAAGACGAAAAAATTTCTCTTACTATTAAAGTAAAAGAAAAACTGGATTTCCCTTTTTTACTTACACATATGAAGATAAGCGAAAGAGAAATAGATTTATTTAACACACAAAAAAAAGTCATATAAAAAAATAATCTTTATATAGGATCCTTCCTCATAAAACTCGATTTTCATCAAAAAAATAAAAGACTTTTGAGATAAACATATGAACATGGTGTCTTAGTTACCTAGTGTACTAATGTATAAAAATAGTTTTGACTCTCGAAAGTTTTATAAGTGATCTTTGAAACTATCTGAGAAAACAATGATGTCTAGAGCAATCAGTAGAATTTTATTCTGTAGAGTTACATCATCAAAATAAACAAAATATTTTTTGAAGGTAATCAAATCTTATATATCTAAGAGACACACTTTTGAGATCTACAATGACATGAGAGTGTGAGTGTGAATCTTCTCTTCACCCATACTTCTGTGAAAAGCTCCTGAACGGTAGGACGTAGAAGCGTGAATTTTTTTTTATTAATATACTTCAATGAATCGAACATCTATGTAAAGTTTCATCAATAACTCATATACTCTGTCGAAATTCGATTTTTGAGTGAAAAGGAGGAGTCCTTAATCATCAACTAATAGAAGTAGTTTTCATTCCCAAAAGTAATGCATTTTATAATTAATTAAAAGAATAAGCTATTTTTATACTTTCTATAAATAAATTAATCTTAGAAACTGTATGCAAACCTTATGCTATGATTTTTGCATGAGAAATATTTTTCTATTCGAATTCCCAAATGAAAAAATTTTCTATATCGAAAATAATTTATCTAATTTCCCCATACTTGAAACATTTCCCTCAACACGTGTTGATGCACACATCTAAACTCTGTATTGTCTGGTATAACCATGAAATTGATCTAAAGAAATCAGTTTTTATGACAGAATTTATGATTTTCATTAAAAATAATATTTTGAGATAAAAATTTTCAACACAAAAAACAAACATTTTAGAACGTAAGAATTTTTCAGTCAGAGCGAATCTTTTCTAGTTTAATCTATTTTAATATTATCTTGGATTTATACAAAGAATATTACAAAGTCTTCTAACATAACACAACTCATATAGAGAAATCGTAAGTAGGATAATGTTTGTTAATGACTTAGTCTTCGTCAGAAAAGCGAAATAAGATTAAGACAAGATCATAACTGAATAATATATAATTGAGAAAATTGGAATACAAAGTTTAATATAGTCATGAGTTAGGCATTTATTAAAAAATGAAGCAATGACTTTTAGAATTTCATTAGAAAAAATATTTTCGTTCTATGTATTGCTTACGGTAATTTAAACTTATCAAATGAAGTTTTACATTATATATAAAGTAGATAGATTAACGAGGGAACCTCCTCAGATGTGTCCTTTCAATTTCAATGATTTTTTGCCTATAGATATTACATAGTATTCTAATAAAAATCCTAAAGCAATTTAAGTTCTTATTGAGATTTGATTACACTATCGAATTTTTAATATATCTATTTTCTCGATACTCCCGATATTCAGAAAACTCGTATTTACAAATTTTGATCTAAAACTTTCCGTATATAGAGAACTCAGCTACACTAATTACCATAAAAAAAAATCAGAAGTTTTGAACAAAATCTTTTCGGAAGTTTAAGCTTTCAAAAAAAAGTGCATATTCTATACACTATCCATGTAAAAGTGCCTATATCTTGAAAAAACTTTATTTAAAATTTCTGAATTTTTTTTTTATGAAGACTAGTCTAGCTGAATTATCTATATGTGGAAAGTTTCAAATCAAAATTCGAAAATACGAGTTTTCCGAATATCTGGAGCAACGAGAAAATAGACATATTAAAAATTCAATAGCTTAGTTAAATCTCAATAGGAACCCAAATCGTTTAAGAGTTTTTATTAGAACACTATGTAGTATCTATAGGTAAAAAATCATTGAAGTTGAAAGGATACATTTGAGAATGTTTTCTTGTAAGTGACATAGTTGAAGTCTGGCTTAGATTAAAAAAATTTGAATAAAATTTTGTCATTTTAGGGCATAAAACTTCTTACCATATCATCATTTGATATAATCCCATAAAAAATGAACTGGATCGGTCTATCAATATTTGTCAATCTTCTTATTCTTTCCGTCATATCTTTTCAATTAACATCATCGGCTAGTTTTCCTAATCCACCTCAAAGACCACCATCGAATGCATCACCAGATGAGCAAGCACTTTTCTGGAAATTATTACATAATTATTATGCTATCATAGCTCGACCTCGGTAAATATGATTTTGATTTAATAAATTACTTTTTTTATTTATTTTGCTTTCATACAGATTTGGTAAACGATTTAATTCTGCTTCACCCTATACCCAACAATCGTCGTTTATACCAATAATTGATCAAGATTCAATAGATTTATTTCCTTCGGTATATGATATGGATCACATGTTAGCAAAAAACAACCCAAACGGTATAAAATGATTATACTCCTATCGAATATATATATATATATATAGATAGATTTATTTTTTTGTTTTTTTTATCTTTTTAGTTAACGATCGACGAATCAATGTTGACAGTTTCTATGCATTCGGATATCCAGATCAAAAACGACGACGACGACGGCGATAAATTATTAGTATTGCTTTACTGATTTTTTTTTCTTTTTCCCGTATTATATTCTTTTTTTTTTTTTCTTCGTGTCAATATTCGTGAAACAGACATTTTTGATTACTGCTAACAGGAAAAAAAAAGCAAAACACTAACATACACAAAGAAAAAGAAAAAAAAAAGAAAATTTGAACATGTGTCTCTGCGTAAAGTGAAAGAAACAATTAACAAAATAGACACGATTGTTTTTTTTTTTTATTATCTTATTTTATCTGTCAAGTACGAGGGTATGCAGCGTCATAATGACCTACACCATATTGATTATAAGCTAAATAGATTGTCTTTTGAGTTAATGATAATAAATTATTCTTGTATTCAGGTTTAACATCGATACGAGGTAAATTCAAAACTGAAGTAAATATAGTTATATTGACATTGAGTGTATTAGCAATAGTCAATGGTACAATATCACCTAATGTTGAATCAGAAACACCATTTTTAGAAAATTTTTTAACTTCTTTAAGAAATGCAACTTTTTCTTTATCAACAAATTGACTATAATAATCTTCATGTAATCTCCATTGATCTACGCATATTTGTCTTAAACAATCGGCAAAATCAACTAAACGAAAATGTATTGGTAAACGAAATAATCGATGTATTTGTAAACCAAATTCATGAGGATCAATTTTCATTTCATAAATAAGACCTTCAGCAAGAGCATAAAATAGACAATTACCATCACCTTTAACTGGTAATCGTTCAATACCATGTTTAGATAAATTTTGATTTAATTGTTGTTCATGATAAAGATATTCATCATCAGAATTATTTGTTGGTTGTTGATTAGAACATGAAAATGCATTACGAAAACGACTATAAGTTTTCATTGATGATGGATATGTTGATGAAATAACAGGTGATAATGAAGAATTTGTTCGATGTTGTTGTTCTATCGGTGGAAAATAAGTTTGAACCATAGATTGAGGTTGATTTAGAACAAGAGGTCCACTTGTTGAATAACTGTTATAAAATGAAGGTGCATAAATCCATTGGGTTGGTTGAGATTGTTGTTGTAATGTTGATGAATAATGAAATGTTGGATTCATTTTCTATATAAGATTTAAATTGATGACGTTTTGATTTCGAAAAAAAAAATACAAATAAAAAACAACGGACGATTTTTTTTTTGCGTTCTTCACGTCACCAAAAGGTAATATATGCTCGTGATTATTTTCTTTTCTTTTTTTTCCCTGACGCCTACATCTATTGCAACCTCGTGCTATGAGTCGATCGATGTACGAAGACAGTCGGGGGTGTTTATTACATTACTCAGTCGCTTACTATACGAGTCATCGTCAGTCCACCACTTCGTTTTCTTTTTTGTTAATCAAGATGACGAAGAAAACAGAAAGAAAAAGAAGTATGACATAAAGAAGAAAAAAAGAAAACAAAAAAGAAACAGTTTGTCTTTGCTATTCGTTCGTCCGCTTTGTCTATGTACCATATGCATAGAGCAATATATACATTATATACTATTTATCTTTGACACGTCATCAATCGATAATACAGGTACATAAGAATGCGAGTTACCCGTTCACATTCTTTCGATTCGTATTTAATCGATAATAAAAATCTTTAATGCAGAATATAGACATAACTCAATTGTCGATTGAAACAGATGTACGTTGTGCTTTAAAAGAAGATATTGGTGATGGTGATGTGACTGCACAACTTATTCCATTAGAACAAATATCAAATGCTACGGTTATTACTCGTGAAGTAGCAATTATTTGTGGAATTTTATGGTTCAATGAAGTTTTCCGTCAACTTGATTCTGATAATAATATAATTATTAAATGGAATGTAAAAGATGGTGATCGTGTACAACCAAATGATATTTTATGTATATTAAAAGGACCATCTCGAATATTACTTACTGGTGAACGAACAGCTCTTAATTTTCTTCAATTACTCTCAGGTATTGCTACTCGATGTCGTTATTATGCTGATTTAGTTCAAGGAACTAATGTTCAAATACGTGATACACGTAAAACAATACCAGGTTTACGTCTTGCTGAAAAATATGCTGTTACTCAAGGTGGTTGTTATAATCATCGTTTAGGACTTTATGATGCTTTTCTTATAAAAGAAAATCATATAGCTGCATGTGATAATAGTATTGAAAAAGTTATAAAACGTGCATATGAAATTTCATCAAATAAACCAATTGAAATTGAAGTTGAAAATCTTGATGAATTACAACAAGCACTCAATGCTAATGCAAATATGATTTTATTAGATAATATGAATTTAGATGAAATACGTCAAGCAGTTCAAATTACTAGTGGACGTGCTAAACTTGAAGCATCCGGTGGTATTAATGAAACAATATTACGTGCAGTAGCAGAAACTGGAGTGGATTTTATTGCACTGGGCACCTTAACAAAAGATATCAAGGCAATTGATTTATCAATGCGATTCCAACCTCAATAATGAATCAATAGAAAAACTAGACTTGTTAATTTTTTTTGTTTTTTGAAATATATTTAGAAATTACATCACTTTTTTTTAATATGTTTTTGATTAATAAATAAATACTTGAAGATAATGAAGACATAAGTCATTTATTCTATTGGTAGTATCTATGAACAATAGTTATTTAATATTTGAATATTTTATTACTCAAAATAATTAAGCTCATAAAAAAATACAATAGAGAGACAAGACAATTATAATGAGACTCGTCGATTTTTGATCAATCACCATTTATTATCGTTATAAAGCAGTACAAAATTGCAATATAAAATTATTTTTTTTTTCAAAAACATTTTTACAATCATTTAGTGCCATCTAGAAAATTTTGAGAAAAAAAAAATATTTAAAATACGATGGATCTAAATCGAACTTTTTTTTTCATGTCTTACAATTTCGTTTTTTTTTTGACATGTTACCATATGGTTTTAAATGCATCCATAGTTTACCCAATAATAAATCTTGGAAAGAATTCTTAACACACATATTTTCAAAATAAGCAAAAGGTAATATTTCTTCTAGTCAAATGCCTCGCTGTCGACGTAGTAATCGACATCATCTTCGAACTACTCAAATTGACCCTTTACTTACATATGATGGTATTCAAACAAATCCATTATCATATACAAATAGTGATATTCTTCCAATTGATAGTAATTCAATTTGTTTAGCTGAACTTTATTATGAACATTGGAATATAAATTTAACAACAGAAGAAATATTTCTTCATGATCCATTTATATTTATTGATAATGATGAAAAAATATATTTAAAAAATAAAATTCATCCATTAAAATGGTTATATGATTTAATTAAAAATGAACAATTATATCTATATTATTCATTAAAACAATGTACATTAATACTTGTTTATTCATTAATTTCATTTAGAAATAAAAAACAAATTTTTAATATATTTACATTTTATAATTATTGTAAAGAAAATGATAAAACAAAACAATTTTTTAAACATTTATTTGTATTTGATGATTATCAATCAATATCACAAATAAATAATAATGACACAAATGCAAATAATATAATTGATTTTATTTATCAAGAAATTCAAGCAACAACAATGATTAATAGTGATAATAATAATAATAATAATAATAATTCCGCATTTTTATCTAAATCTTTTTTACAAAATGATGTTATTCAATTAAAGGATCATCAAATAAAATCAAGTAAAACAAAAAAAAAAAATTTATTATATCAGTGAGACAAATTTCGAGAGGGAGTTCCGAAGGCAATCGCTCTTCTCTTTTCATAATATTTTTCTCAGTAGAAATAGTCAACACGATCTCTAATAGACTTTCAAAAATACATTTTATGACTATGATCGTTTTGCTTTATCTAAAATCTTAGATCCACTGTTGTCTTATATAATTTTTCAAATGTTAATTCTTTTTTTTTATTTTTATAGTTAATTGGATGCTTACACGAGAACAAGATTTATCATCATCAATTGTTTATACACCAATCCATCGTTGTCATGATTTATTTGATAATTTATTTTATGTTCATATTATATATGGTATACCATTACATATAAATGAAATAAATAATTGTTCTTATGAACAATTTTCATTATGTGGTGGAATACTTGCTGATGAAATGGGTCTTGGAAAAACAATGTGTGTATTATTAACATCATTATTAAATAAATGTACAAATTCATTTCTTTCGGAAAATTTTTTAAATATAAATCAAACAATTTTAAATGATAATGAAGAATATCCAATAAATAAAAAATTTAAATTTGATGAACAATTATCTTTACCTTGTATTTGTGGTAAAATAGCAAAAATATCAAAAAGAAAACAAAATTTATGGGAAAATTTTCTTTTAATTTGTACACAATGTTCACGTTTAATACATAAAAAATGTTTTATACAAAATGAAAATCAACAACAATTATTTATTTGTCCTTATTGTGAACAACGTTTAACAAATAATCATGAATTATTATCAACAGGTGCTACATTAATTATTGCACCAGCAGCAATTATTGATCAATGGATTGAAGAAATAGATAAACATTTAGATTATCCATTAAATATTTATATGTATGAAGGTATTGTTAATAAAATACCAATACCTGATAGATATTTTCTTGCAAAACAAGATTTTATATTTTGTTCATATGAAAATTTAAAAAAAGACATACATCATAATGAAATATGTTCAAAAGAACATCATTCAACAAGAACACAAATACGAAAATATGAATATTTAATAAGTCCATTATTACGATTAAAATTTTGGCGTCTTGGTTAGTAAATATATCTTTTTTTCTTACTTTCGAAAAAGATTTTAATGTTTCTTTTTTTTTTTTGTTTCTTCTTTTTCAGTACTTGATGAAGCTCAAATGTAAGTTTTTTTGAAAATTTTTTGTTGATGATATTGAAAATTATATGAACCTGATTGTTAGAAATTTTAAGTATATTTCTATGAAAACGGATTTCTGTATACTTCTGATTCCGTGTGACTTTTTGAATTTTTCATTTTCCCTATTGTAAAAATATCGGTATGATATAATGATATCTAAATAGTTAATAAACTTCTCTTTTGACCGTTTTATTTTTGTAGTATAGATTTTTATATATCATTTGAAAACCTGTAATTTCATGAGATATTAATATATGCTATAAGTCAAAACTAGTATGGAACTAGGAAAACAATATTTCAACAGGATTTCAGTTTTTAGATGTGCATTCAAAAATATTTTATGAATAAATTCTAAAAATAATAAATATTGTTTTTCATCATTCATTTTTCTTTTCGTTGACGATGAATTCATTATTGACATTGTTCCAATTTAAACTTAAATTCTAAAATACGTCTCAAGTCTATTATTAATGAAATATCGAAGAAAAAGGTTTTATTTTTTATACTAGTCAAATAATTGTTATCCTGTCGTATTAAATAAATCTTTAATTGATATAACACTTAAAATATTAAAGAAAAAAAAATTAACAAATCAAAAAAATATATCAGAATTTTTAATTAATCTTAATAAATATTAAAATAGGGTTGATTCACCAAATACACCAGCATCGAAAATGGCTCGATCACTTGTAGCACATCATCGATGGTAAAATAGTTTTAATCTATTCTTAAAATAGACTTAATTATTTTTCTTTTTTAAGGTTTGTTACTGGTACACCATTTCATCGTTCAATAAATGATCTTGAAGGAATAGTTCAATATTTATTTCCATTAACAAGTATACCACGAGATCAAATATCAATATTATTAAGAAAAAAAGATAAAATAAATGATGTATTTTTATCATGGATAATGAATTTTCTTAAATCAATAACTCGACGAACATCTCGTCAATGTTTAAATGATTTACCTGAACAATATGGTAAATAGATTTAAAATTGAAATCTAATCTTTGTAAAAAGAAAAAAAAAACCACATGAATATATTTTTAGAACGTGTTATACGTTTACAATTTTCTCAACTTGAAAGAACATATTATGATCGAATATGGAATGAATGTCGAGATGAATTTAAACGTGAATTTCAACATTTATGGCAAAAAAGAGAAAAAGAAAGAAATGGTAATTTATCATAAATCAACTTTTTTTTGAAGAAACTATCTGAAACCTACAAGGGGCTTCTCTAGAGTTCATCGGGTTTGAATCTAAAATAATATTTAATAGAAATCAAAAAGTACAGCATGTTTTCTTATTTCTCTTCATTTTATCAGATCTGAAAAATTCAAATTCAACAAACTCTTGACAGCATTTTGTCAGCTTGTACATCTGAATAAGACATTGATTTAACATAATATATATTTTAGAATTAAAATTCTTTATTTAAATAGGTGGAGTTTTACCAGAACAATCTGTAACATGGACATTAGAATCTGATAGTGAAATCGATATGAATGATATTCATTTTTTATCATCAACAGCTCGTACTTGTCTTCAAACACCATTAATAAAACTTCGTTGTTTATGCGATCATCCACAAGTTGGTGCATATGGTGTTAGGTAAAAAAAAACAAGATATTAATTTATTGTTTATTATTTTATTTTTTGTTTTTTCAAGACATAATGATCCAGCACTTGTTCATTATTATAATCGTTTTCATTATTCATCAAATAGAAATTTTTCTGTTAGACGTCAAACTGATTTATTAGAAACAAATTCATCATTGAATAAAGATGATCAACCATTTACAATGAAAGATTTACTTGATTTATTAACAGCACGTGAACTTGAAAGTGGAGAAGATTGTCTTCGTCTTTCATTATTGAATTTTAATGGTCTTGCTAGTATATATCTTATACAATATGAACATGAAATAACTCGACCTATTATTGAAAATAATAATAAAAATGATCAATATTATATTAATATGGCTATACGAACATATGAAAGAGTTATTGAAACATCTGAAATTTATAAAGAACATTTTCATGCTGATTCATTTCAATTAGCTCATGCTTATTATAATCTTTCATATTCGATATCATTATTAACTAAAAATAAAAATTTCAATATGAATATTCAAAGGTTTATTTATTAAAATCTTTTCTTTTTTTTTGTTTTTATTGTAAATTAAATTTTTATCTTTTAGTAAATATTCAAGTAATGAAGCATTACATGAATTTAATAAAATTAAAGAACGACATCAAACACAATCTGAAAATGAAATGAGTGAAGCATGGAAAAATTATAATGAAAAATTATTAACAAGAAAAGATGTTGAAAAAGATATTAAAAATTTACTTATAGATATATCAACATATATTAAACCAATTGAAAATGAAAAAGTTGAAATACATTATCATGTTAATCGTGAACGACAATTACCATTTACAACATGGAATGGATTTTTATTAAAATTAGTACAAGAATTTGATAAATTACAACAAATTCGAGAAAATTTATTAATTTATATTGAAGCATTAAAACGACAACCAAATAATGATGATGTTGCAAAAATGTTTTCATGTTCAAAATGTGGTTTAGATAATGATATATCAAATGAAAATATTTGTATCTTTTGTGAATGTGATACTGTTATGAAAAGTTATAATTGCAGGTATATGATAAATTATATCGATTCCATAGACAAACATGTTTCGTTAATTTTTTTTTATAAATATTCAAAAGCTAAGTTTAGCAAAAGTTTATTTTCTTAAAACAATGATTAGAGATAATAGAGCTTTGGAAAGATAAATTAATCTGATAAGAAACAATAATAGATGAAATAATTCTAATAGATAATCACCGACCATTTGTTTTCTTTCTGATCTTTTTCATTAAATTTATTCGTTTACATTTATTCAGAATCTAAATTTAAAGAGTTCAGTTTCGAACTGAAGTATAAGATCAAAAGAAATATTCAAACTACTTCAGTGATCGATAATAGAAATTGATTTTACAATCGCTTTTAATCATCAATCAATTGAAATAGTCTTGAGATTTCAAATAGACTCAGACAAGAGTATTTTGAAAAAGAGATAAAAATACGATCAAAATTTCTCGAAATTACACAATCGGAGAAAGTTCTAATACAAATTTTTAAACCCAAGATTGGATATCCTCCTTAAATTCGTCTCTTCTAATAATGCCGCCTAGAGCTCATCGGATCCGGATCTAGAAATTTTTGAGCCCAATGAGCTTCAATGCCGCCTCTGTAGAGTAAGCAGTTCTTATGTGACAAATGTATGATTTGACAGAAATGAAATATTTAGAGAAATTTTGTACATAATTATAAATATATTTAATCATGTTGTTTTATCTAAATAATAATTTTATATTGTTCTATGTAAATATATT
This sequence comes from Rotaria sordida, assembly GCA_905250125.1. Classification (NCBI taxonomy): domain Eukaryota; kingdom Metazoa; phylum Rotifera; class Eurotatoria; order Philodinida; family Philodinidae; genus Rotaria; species Rotaria sordida. The sequence continues at coordinate 244,186 of CAJNOL010000109.1, forward strand.
TTCATTTTAGTCTTCAACCAGAATTATATTCTGATAAACAAATAAATGATGATGGTGGTACACATTTAGTTTATTTTATAAATGAAATTTTATCAAAAGCTTCAATGCGTTCACATGAATCAACTCGTCAATTAGCAAAATTATTACGAACAGATTGGAATGATTTACTTAAAAAACTTCGTTTAGAAAATACATCAGCACGAACATATTCTCAACAATTAAAACATTTATATTTATCATTAGATGAAATGCTTCAATGTACATCACGTCTTGAATATTATATAGGTGATCCAAAAACTCGTCCAAAAAAACATTATAATCGTTATCGTTTTAATCCTCAAACTATTGAAGAAGAACGTTTAGATTTTGAACAACAAGCATTAGATAATTTAAAAAAAGTTATTAAACATCGACAACAATTTAATTATTTTCAAGAACAACAACAAGATTATTATCGTTCAATAACAACAACAAATCTTCTATCATCACAACGAACAAAATGTCCAATGTGTCATGAATTATTTGGTGATGATCGACCTGATGTTTGTTTTTTTTTATGTGGACATTTCTTTTGTCATGAATGTACATTACAATGGAAAAAACATGAAATTGATCAACGACCACATCGATCACATATTAAATGTCCTATCTGTATGTAATTTTTTGTTTTTCTATTATTATTTTATAATATTCTTATATATATAGGTCGTCGTGAAATTCCAATTAATTCATTAACAGTTCTTAAATGGCGAGATCAAAATTCAAAAACAATTACATTATCATCACCACAAAAAACAACATTAGAAAATTCTATATCAGATGATATATCATCTCCACGTTTTCGTCGTTTAATGGAAACTCAAGAACTTTTAACAATTCAAGGTCGTTATGGTACTAAAGTTGATTCTATTGTTTCATTTATACTTAATCTTCTTAATGATGATATTCAACAACCAACAACTATGACCACAACAACAATGAATAATCCAAAACCTCCATTAAAAATTCTTGTCTTTTCACAATTTACTGATGTACTCAATGTTTTAGCTATTTCACTCAAACTTAATGCGATTTCTTATTTACAATTTACATCAACTAAAATTCTTCAACAATTTCGACAAGATCCTAATATAACTGTTCTTCTTATGCCACTTGGAAAAGGTTTTTCAAATAAAATATAATTATAATTATAATTAATATTATTTTATTAATTTTATATATAGGAGCTAATGGTCTTAATTTAACTGAAGCTCAACATGTTATTCTTGTTGAACCTCAAATTCATCAATCAGTTGAATTACAAGCAATAGCTCGTGTACGTCGTCTTGGTCAAAAATATAATACATATGTTTATCGAGTATGATTCAATAATATAATTATTTGAAAAATAATTTGTTTGTATTTTCTTTTTTTGATTTATAGTTTATTGTTAATGATACAGCAGAAGAAGTTGTACTTGCTAATTCTCGAACAGCACAAACAATACCAATGAATAATCATCAAACAACAATTATATCTGATCATTCATCAACAAGTCGTGCTACATCATTTGCTGATTTTGAACTTCTTTATGAAATAAATATGGCACGAAAAATATTTTTTCAATCAACAACAACAACGACAAATCATCAATTAGATATATCTGTATTATAAAATAATAAAATATCTTTATTGAGATATTTGTGTTTTTTTTTGTTCCACACTATTAAAATTGTATATCGTTTTGTTTTAATGTTTGATTAAATATTTTCAATAAACAAGAATGATATATTGATTTTTATCTGTATATTATATAATATATTTAGGTTAATTCAATGGTTATTAAACGCATGTTACATTTAATACCCATTGTTATCTGTTTATGTGTAATTATAAATTTAATATTTATTATTTATTCACCACCTCGATTTGTAATATTTTTACTTTCAAAATTTTATCCTGATGTTTTATTTCATATTAATTTACCATCTAATTTACAATATATTGCACTTACAATTGATGATTTTCCAAATGTAAATGATCTTTCAATAAGTTTTCGTTTACTTGATATACTTCGATTGTATAATGCACAATGTACATTTTTTACAATTGGATCACATATAGAAAAATATAAGAATTCATCTCAAATACGAATTTTATTCGAACGTTTAATAGCTGATGGTCATGAAATAGGAAATCATGGTTGGCGAGATGAACAAGCAATACGTCTATCACAAAAAGAACTTGAACAACAAATAATTGATACAGAAAAAATAATTAATAAATATACTTTATTAAATAAAAAATGGTTTCGACCAGGTTCAGGATTTTTTAATCGAACAATGATACAAATTTGTACTAATCTTGGTTATCGACTTGTATTAGGTTCAATCTATCCACATGATCCACAGATGCCTTATTCAAAACTTAATTCATTTTTTATTGAAAATAAATTGTATCCTGGTGCTATTATTATATTACATGATCGATTAGTAACTATTGAAACATTACAAAGAGTTTTACCAGCTATACAAAAACGGGCTTTTCATGTTGTTACACTTACACAATTAATGAATTTGAAAACAAATCAATAAGATCAATTTAATATAGACGTAAAGATAATAAACTTCCTATTAAACAAAGTTTAATATCATCGAAAATGCTTTGTTTCTTTCTAGAATGGACCTCACATTCTAATAGTTTTAATTGAAATTTGAAATTGAATTACGAAGTCAGACATTCTCTTCATCATATAAAACTTTTATTTGATCAAATAAATAAAAATTGACCTTTTTTCTTCTTTCAAAATTATCCTGTTTCTTGTCGATAAAATTTAATAGCTATTAAACCTTTATCATTAAGGTTAATATGAAATATTTATAAAAGATGAAGAAAAAAAAATTCTTTTTCATAGACAAAAATTTATTATGAACTGCGGTTTAAATCAATCAACAATATCTAATTTAAGCACATTCAGAAAACACAAGTCATACGAATACAAAAGTTCTAATCAATATCTATACTTAATATTTAAAAAAAACAAAAAGACAAAGATTATAATTTAAACATATCAATAGTTGATCCTTTTTGTTTTAAATGAAAACAAAGAGCAATTAATGCACTTGCACTCAATCCACAACAAACATCTAATGCAATAAATGAACCTTGTTGTTGTTCACTAATATTATTATCATTTATAAAAACATATAAATAAATAATAAAAATTAATTGAAGACCAATAAAAAGTGCCAAAAATTTTAAAAATAATCTTAAATGAAGATAATCATGATATAATAGGACATATATGCCAATAATACATATAATAATTGCTAATATACCAATTGACAAACCAAAATTGATAATAAGAAGAGATAAAGAATGAAAATAACCTAGAATAACACCAACTATTGAAATACCACTTAAACCCATAAGAATTAGCATTATTTCCGCTATGAATGATGTTGAAGACGTCAAAATTGTCATTTTTTTATCTTCTTCCATTATACTACTACTACTATCGAATAGTTTGAATAATGTCTTCTATTCAATGTTTAAATAACTATAGATCTCTATGACAACGGGCAACTATGTAACTAAGTTCAACTAGAAATGAATAAGAAGTAAAAGGTGAATAAAGAAAAAAAAAAAGGATCAAAATAATGTATAAAATAAGTGAACTGTGTTCACTGATCATACCCGACAGAAAGAAAAGAAAGAAATGAAATATAAAATAAAACTTGTCTCATATGACGATTCATATTCATGGATTAAAAGAAAAAATAAAAAGTTTTTTTTTTATTTTATATGTTTAGTCGTAATCATACTTTCTTTTAGTTGCATAGACAAAAACAAAAATGATTGATTACTTACAATAATTATTTAGAGTCAGTTGCAAAGTATTGATGATTTATTTTATTTTTGTATTAATGAAAATGATTGATAAATATCAACTTGATAAGAAGGAGTTAATTAATGATGATTAACATTAAATACTTTCCATTTTTCCTTGTTTTTCAATATCTAGATTACAGTTTATACAGGATATGCTAAAAGCAAGGAAATACAAAATTTTTGTTTTAACTTTGCCTCTATATATGAATAATAAAATCTCTTATTTATATTACATATACTAGATAGTGATAGTTAGAGGCATAGCATTATTATCCGCCTCTGGTCCCTATAGTTTCTTTGAAAATTACACTGATGTATCTTGTATATTTTTTTGTGACTATAGCAAAACTGATTTTTTTCTGGTCGAATTTTATTTTCGTTTTTTTTTGTCTGATTGGATCGATTTGCAGAATAAATCGGCTTATATTATTCTTTTTGAATTCCTTTAAGATAAAACAGTGAAAAAAAAATGAATACAAATGTAGTTTATTCTGCAAATCGGTACAGTCAGACGAAAAGTGGTAATCAAATTCGATAAGGAAGCAATAATTCCTGTTCCAGTTAAATAGGAGTATACAAGATACACTGGTATGTTGTTGAAACAAACTATTGAGGCCAGACATTGATAATATGCTACACCTCTGACTACTACTACCTGATATATGTGGTATAAATAAGAGATTTTATTATTCATGTATAGCAACGATATCAAAAAATTTTGTGTTTTCTTACTTCTGGCTCATTCTGTATATAAATGCTTGTCGTTTATTCTTTATTATTCATAAATTTGTGTTATACCTCTTGAATATAATAATTAATTTCTATTCATATCGTAATATAAACTTTGAAACTTAGTACGTTCGACCATACGATACTAGATTAAATTAATAATTAGGAATCATGCAAAGCAGGAAAATAAATTCAAGTTAATTTATTGACTTTTATTAAAAAAAGGAAAAATCTAGTTATATCTTCTAATTTAATTTTTGAAAAAAAAAGTTCTATATAATCTTTTTCTTTTTATGAATGATCACTGGAGTTTGTCAAGATAAGTGTTCCGTTGTTCTATAGTTCATTGAAAACTAATCTCAGGTTCTTCAAGTCCATTAACAAACACAGTTGGTGATACATGAACGTCACATTTTCTTACATATTTAATAGGATATCGGAGATCAATTATAATTGCATTTTTTGCATGGGATTCCGTTTGTTTTATACGAAACAAATTTCTATCAAATTGAATTTCTATTCATAAATTTCTACTTGAGATTTTCCTTCAACATATTCATCAAAGAATTTGAATATGCAGCATATTTTGGCAAAAATTTCCTTCGTTTTGTCGTTCGTGTAAATATTAATCTTTGGGATATCGTCAACTAAATGATATAAAAAACAATAAAAGAAGTATTTAACTTTGTTTTTCTGTTTCACCACACGTTATGCATACGTCATCATACAAGGTGGCAAGCAAGACGAAATTTTTAAAGAGAGAAAAAAGAGATTGTTTTCTCTCCACAACTATCTCTCATATCTTTGATGAATAATAAATTCAATCACAAGATTTTCATGTCATTACGGATTATAAAACACGTTCAAAAATATCTCATAAAACAAATAAAATCATAATCTAGCAGGATGATTACCAATAGATATTTACTCTTTTGTATATCTCACAGAAAATAATATAACTTTAATACAACAATTATCTGCTTAAAAGATTTATCTCAAAATAAATCTATAATGTGTAAAATCTATTTGAACAAAAGCAAAAACCGAAACTAACTATGAAGACCATGCGTAAACGTTTTTCAAAGGATTTGTAGAATATTTTAAAAGTCAATAAATAAAAAACTTCTATTGTAAGAACGATAAGAGAAATTATTGTTGCCCGAACTTTGACATGTATAGAGTTGGAAATAATATTTTTCTAGGGAGGCACCACTATAATTTCAAATAGAAGACATAATGAATTTTATATCAAATGAAAGCTCGTCAAAAATTAGGTTTATTGGTACTAAATAGTAAAGGTTACGAAAACTTTTTAATATCGAACTTAAGAAATTTTCAGACATTTTATACTTTTTTTGAGGTGAAAAATTAAGGTGCCGGTAATTCAAAAGTGGATTAAAGGTTTTTTCTTGGGTATGTTTACATGGTTCGATAGAACTCGTCGAGCTCTACAAAACTGTATATATTAAAAAAATGTTAAGTCATTTTTTTGCGATAAAATATTCAAAGAACTACTAGGAAAATCTTAAAAAACGTTCAAAAAAACTCACATTTTTTACATGGAAGCAAAAAATTTGATTTTTCAATAAAATTAGCTCTTTTTATTATTTTTACTACCTTAGGTTTTTCAAAATATACTCATTCGATGCAATTTTTCACGCTGCATTGAATGAGTATATTACGACATGGCTCAGGTAGTAAAAATAATAAAAAGAGCTAATTTTATTGCAAAATCAAGTTTTTTTTTCATCCATATAAAAAATATGAGTTTTTTTGAACATTTTTTAAGATTTTCCTAGTAGTTTTTTGACTATTTTATCGCAAGAAAATGACTTACAATTTTTTAATATATACAGTTTTGTAGAGCTCGACGAGTTCTATCGAACCATGTAAACATACCCAAGAAAAAAACCTTTGATCCATTTTTGAATTACCGGCACCTTAATTTATCACCTCAAAAAAAGTATAAAATGTCTGAAAATTTCTTAAGTTCGATATTAAAAAGTTTTCATAACCTTCACTATTTAGTACCAATAAACCTAATTTTTGACGAGCTTTCATTTGATATAAAATTCATTATGTCTTCTATTTGAAATTATAGTGGTGCCTTCCCGGAAAAATATTATTTCGAACCTATGACGTCCTTATTTTACATTGATGTGTATACGGTTTATTTTTAAGATGTTATTTTTTAAGCTTTTCTTATCAGTTACATTTTTGGTGAATCAAAAAAACAATAATCTCTCTCTCTCTCTCAAATTATCCCAACTTATATATATATATACAGTCACGCATTACTAACTGCGCAATAAATTTCAGTTCAAGGTCAAGAAAAACGTTCTCTTGACTTTTACGAGAAAAGGAAAAAAGAATAACAACAGAGATTGAAGAAAAGGAACAAGAGTTATTAGATCAAGGAAAAGAATGAAAGCATATGAAGATACAAACGAACACACTAAGTGAAATATCTAACAGAACGAAAGAAAAGACAGATACTGTAAATCCTATATGTATGAAACAAAAGAAAGACAACCAACATATATGGATAATACATATAACATTTTTTTCTTATGAAACATCAAACACAAGTGCCATAGCACAATCTTATAATGCTATTTGTTTTCTTCTAAAAAATTATAAAAATATGTGATGAAGTAATAAATAAGCAAGCAGAATAAACTTTATGACCATTCAAAATAATGAAATGCATTATCTAAACATTATTTGATCTATAATAATAAATATTGTAATGAACAAATTGAATAAAATCTGATCTAGTATGCCAAAGTAGAAATATGATAAAACACTTTTATATCGCTAATCATTGCTAACATAAGATACATAACATAGGTTGAAAACGAAGTATTTAAAAAGATCCTAATTAAATTAGAAAAATAATTAATTTACTTCAAGTTCTAATCTATTCAAGAAAAATAATCAAAAAGCAATGAGAAACATATTAACAACTAAAAGAATAAAGAAAAAGGACCTGTATATAGTAGTCATTCGATTTTGACTTACTGCTAGATCCATTTCAAGCAAGTCTATGAACAAGACAAATAAAAATAAAGGAAAATAGACCAATGAAAATCGATATGATTACACTACTATTATGTATATAATGGAGTTGTTCTAATATCTAATGAATAATTAACTCAATAGATAGAAGATAAATTTCATTAATTATAACAAAACTCAAATGAAATAGTCCTTATATGTAACATTCAAATACTTACAGAATAAGTTGTTCATTTCTGATAATTATTATTGTAAACTAATTTATACATGATAGACACTGTTACCATTCATATAATAACTATTTATAGCATACTTATCAACATAAAGTATTAAACATAGTTACCCAACAGATAAAAGAGTCAGTTCTTCTTGTATGAAACTACAGCATGATTTTAACGATTGATGATCAGATTGGTTGGATGTAAATCTAAATAATTGAAATCACAAACTATATTAGAATTTTTCCTGTTAAAGAATCAAAGAATAGTCATTTCTTTGATATTGATATTGACTATTTTGTTTTATATGCTTTTGAAGTAGAAATATGAGTTAAAATTTGATTGGAATCATTTTTCAAGCAGATCTTATTGACCTTCTGAATACTCTCATTAGTTGAAGTGACACGAGAACGTACAATTTCGTTGGATATAACGCTTGCAAGTAGATTATAGTTCGAGTTTTCAAATAGAATTTTTGCTTTACACACTATCTTTCGAAAGTATTCACATTTTTCAATACATTTTCTTTTTGCAAATTTTATCAATTGTATAGTCGTATCCATTCAATATCAACAATGTTTTTATTCTCAACGTTGTAATAAGATTAATAGTAGACATGCTTGTAAGAAAATTAAATGCTGTGATACTCCTTATATATTTACATACGAAGATAATCAGTCTATTTTCATGTATCATAGCAGCTGCATGTTACAAACAAAAATTATTGTAGCATTTGGCCAAACTGATCAGTTCCATATGTATTATCCATATATTTATGTACTTGAATTTGTAAATGTACATTGCACTGATCAGATTATTGCTTTTCCATCTGATTCTTGCTTTTTGATCATATCTGAATACTACTCTTCATTGTTTCTCATGTTTCTTTGTTTTATAAACTCATTGTAATTGTGACAACAAAATGATTTGTCTAAAGATAAAAAGATCACAATCAAATTGTTTTTATTATTCATTAACTAATGATATTTCATCTGAATGTTAAATAACTATTAGATATATAAATTTTAAAGTTAACTATATTGATGTTACGTTCATCATCATGTCATTAATCAAGGAAATTCATTCTCATTTTTCCAAGTACCCTTATTTCAATTGAAATCTTATGAATCTAGCTGGTTTGAATTTAGTTTATTCAAATAATTTTTATTTTACAATCATAGATAGACAAATGATAGAGAAATAATATGTTGATACACAAACAAAAAATGACAACATAATGAATTATATTTAACACTTAGATTAATTATGTCTCTAGAAGATCGTTAAAGTTATTTAAAAAATAACTTGAACTATGTGTTATTTCTGAGAGTTGTATTTGATGGAAAACGAGGTAATATTTTATGTCGAATTATTTGCTTAAACTCACGTCTGAATAATGATGACGATAAAGTATAGACAAAAAATGTTAATGAAAATTCAAGATAAATAAG
>CAJNOL010000110.1:8799-59735 GCA_905250125.1 Rotaria sordida
AAATCATAGACATAGCTCATTATGGAGTACAAGATGCACAAAATTCCGACTGAAAAGCGCTGTGGCACCTGGGAGGGTTCCCTTGTAAGTCTTACTTTATCGTAAACATAAATGGTACAAAAAAATATTTACATAAACAGACAACCGCTTGGCTTCTTTCAAATGGCAACTCCACTTTGTCTTCAGATCGTTTAAAGCGTGTTATGACTAATAAGTAAAATATATCTCCGTTCAAATGAGTCATATTTGAACCTCATTTTTCTTTTCGACATGTTACATAAACTTTTAAAAGGTTAATTCTAGCGGTCACCAGAAATTTTAATCTGCTTTTATTTTACTATCGCTAAGAATATAACAGCAATTTATTTCGTTTTTTTGACATTTGTATATTCAAGTTTTATATTGAGATGTACGTGGAAAGTCACGGTATTTTATGTTGTTCAGAGACAGAAATCTTATATTAGTCAAAGACAGATCGAATTAGTAGTTTCTCTATATAAAAGAATGTGGATAATCATTGGCAATCATTGGTAATCATCGGTAATCAAAGTAAATCAAAGCAATCAAAACTTCAGCTTTTTCTCCCTTGTAACAATTACTATTTCTTTTATTTCATAACTCAAGCGGTCATCCGATAGGCATTTCGACGCATCGATTTGAGGTTGTCGTGGGCATCAAAATTCAAAACAGAGTGCTCGGATTCTCACTTTTCGATAGGTCGAGGGCTCAGCGATGGGTTAGTAAAACATGATGTTTTCAACCAGTCGAGCGATTTTAACCGAAGGAATTAAGATAAAAAGAATTTTTTTGATAGATGTCTCAGTCTCGAGTTGTCGAAATCTATCGAATAAATGCGAAGGAGAAGATTAGAACATAGATACTTACGATAAACAATTGTCGAACATCTAAACTAAATATGAACTATTTTTCTTCTATGAAAATTATCTTTTCAATTCTTCAATAGATGGTACTTAGCGATGCCATTTTTCTGTAAATTTATTTTAAATTTAAATTTACGAAATTGAATTTTTTAAAATTTAAACACCCAATCTTAATGAATTTAAGTTGAATTAAAATTTTTCAGATTTTCCTTGGATCTGATAAATTTCTCTAAATGTAAATTCATCACCCCTAACAGTACATTGAATTTTAACATTTGCTAACAGTTTTCAAAACATTAGTAAAAGAAATTTAATCGAAAAAAAAAACATATTTTTCACCTGCCTAACTAACCAATTGGCTTTTTCGCAAGTTTCAGCTATCATATAAGGAATTTAATTAATAAATATGACATTTGATAAATAATTGAGTTTTGAGACAAAGTATAAAATCAAGATTTAAAATTTTTTTCAAAGACTCATAACAATATTCGTTAAGATTTTGTTTTCTCTAACATCGCTTTTAGATTTTGTTCTTAATTGTGGTTTTTCATCATTTTATGTCAATTACTTTCTAGAAAATTATGAAATTAAGAACGAAATTCATGCAATAAAGATCACTCTTCTAAGGTAGCCTAATGAAGGAGATATTTGCAAATCTCTTTTTAAAGAAATTTCACAGACTCAAAATTAACTTAACCACTTGAAACTACTTTTATGCTCGGCTTATTGCTACTGGAGCGCTCGATACAGTTCTTCCGATATCTTTGTTTTGATTGATTACTCGAAATCCGATGGCTGTCGATGGGCTCGAAATCAAAACAGAACGAACAAAAAAAAATATATTTCACATTTTCGAGCATCCGTTACACTCATCCTATGCTTTTTATTGTCTACTTGGGCTCGCCTCGTTTCAAGGCGAGGCGGGGGGGGGGGGGCGCGGTGTAACTCAACGAGTTGTCGATCTCTGATAGGAATATGATGCCTGTCGAGGAGCTCAAAATTGAACCAAAACGAACAAAAAATACGTATGTTAAATTTTCGACTCTTCGGCACGCCCATCATATGGTTTTCAAAGTCTGCTTAGGTTTGTAGTTGAGACATTGCTCTGTTAACAAGAAAAAAATGATTGAATTGGAAGTCGACAACATAGTCTAATATCGTTTGACATTTTCACAATGGCTTTTCCATTGCATAATTTATTTTTTCAGAATCTGTGTTTATTGCATAACTTGTTCAAGGTGAATAAGTTATACTCTCAAAATTTGGTGACCATGTTTATCTTTTTCTTTTGATAATAACACAAGTACCTTTAATCTAACCTTATTTATTATTGTATAAATCTTACTTGTGTCAGATTGCGGTTGGCAAATACCAAAAATCGATAAAAAGATCATATAAAATCTCAATTGGATAATCTTCATGTTCGATGAGTTATTCAATAAAGATGAATATTGTTATATACTATCAAATGATTGAATTTGAAGGTTGATTTCAATCGTCGGATTGACGTTAAAAAGCAGTGCAGACAACTTAATCACGATCAATGCAATACAAAAAGAATGTTGTTTTAATAATAATATTCACATAGCAACAATACTATGTAGTTTCATAATCGAATAATCTGAAAATGAGCCGACGATGCAATGAATTTAGTCATTCCATCGTGACATGATATATCCCACGCTTAGCTTATTCAAATATATAAACTAAGCATGACTTTGGTCTTTTTTTTGTTTTGTTTATTCTTCTAGAAATATTGACTGAAGCACACAAAAAGAAAAAATGTCTTTTGTTTTGTTAATTAAAAATGACCCGTCTCATGCGTTTCGTGAAAATGAGTAATGAAAGTAAAAAATCAGTCTTTCAGACAAATGAGCAAACACTACATCACTTTGCATTTGTCTGACGATATAAAAAGGATGTTGCAACTAAAAAAAATAACAGAAACTGAATCGATTTCATTTGTGTGCTTTTTTTATTCTCTTCAGAATTAAAGAGACGAGTAGGAGAAAAAAAACCAAATTCATACGTTTTTTATTATTCTTTTTTTCATTAAACATTCCGGCAATTGCACATATTTTTACCTTGTGAAAGAAAACTAAGCAAGTTTAAGAGATGCCGATGAATTTTTTTTCGAAATATTTCACATGGAAGTTATTTTATGTTTACTGCATACTTTCGAAGTTTTTCGTTCTTTGTATTTCATTCATTCAATTCAATAAGTAAACTTCTATCATAATATCAATGTTTCTGATCTATTCTTCTCCATTTCTCTTTCGTTGTCATATTACAATATCTTTAATGAACAGTGAATTTACAAAAGAAATCGAAATAAATGATGACAAATAATAAATGTACGTATCGACGTAAAATTTTAGTAAAAATAACTACTTGTATCGTCAACCTATTGGTTCTTTTGAGTATGAGACGGATAAGAAAAGAATATACCCTGCCTCTTTTTTGTGCTTGATAATTATGAATAAAACCTAAGTTATATCATTATAGTCATTGAAAAGAACCATAAAAAGCCTACTTTTCAACCTTGAGATTTTGTAAATAGTTGTATTAAGTAAACCAAAACAAAATTTGTTTTTCTTAGTTTCTTTTTCTTTTTGGTCTTTAAATCAACATTAGAATACTTATACGTGAATTTCTTTCACCACGTCCAATTCGAAAAAGTTATTCTTCATACATACGTACATAAATTCAAGCAAACGCACATATTAGTTTTGCAACATCTCTGAGATTTTTTTTCTACCGATTTGAAGTAAAAATTTATTCAGATGTATAAAAAACAAAAATATACCAATAAACACAATTGCAAAGAACAAATAAAACTGGAAATCCAATGCGTGCAAGACGATCAAGTTTATGTAATGGTGCTTTTTGTCTTAAAAAAAGTAAGCCTTGTGCAACAACACCAACTGTTGCACGACGAGCATGTGATACTGAACGAACTTTTGGTACACGACTAGATCTTAACACATATAAATTCGATGAACGAGTTGCAATTGAAATATTTTGTTGTCTTGCTGATTCACATAAATCTTCACTAGTACGTGTATTAGTTAATGAATGACCATACTATTTAAAAAAAAATTGAATAAACATAAGTTAGAATTAAAAAAAGAATCTTTAATTATTATATGCATACTTCAAGATAACGATGCACAGCAGTATATTGAATTAATGAAGCAAGTAAAAATAAATAGCAAATAATAAAAAAATAATCAATAGCAGTTAAATAAGGTACAGCTGGAATATGTGAACGAATATCAAGTGCAAGTGTTGTAAGACTAAGTATAGAAGTAATACCTAAATGAAAAATCCAATCAAATAAAATTTACAATATATAATCTAATCATTGACAAACCAATATAAACTCGATCGGCTGTTGCTTCACTATCAATCCAAAATGATATCCACGATAAAATAACAAGTAATGCTGCTGGAATATAACCTTGTAATAAATAATAACCAACACTACGACGCATTCGAAGGTCAAGTTGAAGTACAGAATGATTTCCTTTTAACAAAATGAAGAAAAAAAACATGTAGTTTTTGTTTGCTATATAAATACATACGATCATTCAATTGAATTTCTCTTTTTGAAATTTTATAATTAAATAAATCAAATTGAGATAGTTTTAAACGTTCTAATTCTACACCATTGTGTTCATCAAGTTTCCAATCATAAATAACATCACGTGTTCCATAAGCATCTTTAATTAACGAAATAAATCGAAAAAAGAAAAATTCTTTTTTGTTTTTTAATTTTAACTTACAACTTGATAAAATTAATGAACATGTTTGAACATCTAATGGAAATCTGTGTAAGAGCATTGAACAATAAGCTGTAATCGTTAATCTTATGGAAAAATACAATAATTTTATTTTCTTCTAAATAAAACTATGACATAAATAAACATACCGACTTGAATATAGTAATCGACCATGTTCAAGAATACGTAAAAGATGATTAAGTGTTGGTGTTGTGTGAAGAAAACCAGAATGAGAATTCATAAAATATGTATCAGGTTTCCATATTGCACTAAGACAAAAAAAAATATTTTGAAATATTAGAAATAAACAAGAGAGAAAAAAAAGAAATTGAAATCAACCTAAGTAATTTTGTTGATACAGATACATTTGATATTTTATTAGGTAAAGTAAGACGTTCATCAGTCCAAATTTGACGAAAAAATAAATTCATTTTAAATGACTATATATTTAAAAAAAAGCGAAGAAAAAATTGAAAAACAAAAATCATACCTTACCATATCTAATTCGACAATAGGTCCTAGAATAAATAATAAATAAAAATATTGATCAATAGACATGATCATATTTGACATACCTAAAGTAATAACCATCAAATAAACTTGAACATGAATTGGATCTCCTTAAAAAAGAATCGAAAAAATATAATCAAATATATTTCTTCAATAAATGAAATTCTACCAGTATGATTAGGTCTCAATTGTTTATTATATCCAAAAAGTACATTATTTAGAACACATGTTAAATTATTTGCTGTTGGCCAACATGTCTCATTTAATGATAATATAGGAATAAGTTGAGAAAAACCTATAGTCAAAATGAACAAATACCACATGATTTCTGCAGTTGTATTCTTCTGTTTTTTAGTTTATTTAAGCTGAGTTTTTTTTTTGTTCGTTATTCATCGTTTGTTTCTATGCTATTTCTGGTGGAAAATTTAATCATTGTCATTCAATCATATTCGTTATTCAAATCATTGTTGAATATTGTCAGAGAATAATAAAAAAGTTCATTAAATTTATTTGATATTTAATTAGATTTGTCAATAGAAAGACAATCAATTTTGTATATTTATATAAAAAAAAATTTTTGAAATCTCATATCGAATAGGATTTTATTTCGAAAGAAAAAAATTAAGAGTTTTTTTTTTTCTTAATTACAACCTAATACGAAAACTATTTCGTGTTAAAGCTACCAAATAATCTCTTTTATTATTTGACGAAGACAAATTTTTAAATTGATCATAAGCATATAACCATAATCTTCTCTATGAATCCTATACCGTGTACACGATTTACTGTGGGTGTCGTTCAAACACACACCAGCAAGCGCACTACTCAGTTACTCTTGTCTCTTTTTCCAAAGAATCACCGGAGAGTAAATTGTGTAAACCATCCTATACATTGCATTCAGTTGAATATACACAAGTCTTAAAGAAATTAAATTTTTGAAAGAGTATGAGTCTTCTTGTCACTCACACTCTACAGATTTAAAAAGAAGATATGTATTCGATTTCTTGTCGTAGAAGAATAATACATTGCCAAAAAGAAAAATTATAATATAAGAAAATTAAAATTGTTTCTGTTGATGATATTTTTTTAAAATTTATGGAATTAAATTCTTCTTTTCTAATAAAATCTGATTATTCAACATTCGAATATGTGTTAATTGAAAATCTAAAAGAATGATATCACAATATAAATTTCAGAAGATGAATTATATATAAAATCTATCCGTGAAAACAATTTAGAAGAAGCTACTTGCAGAAAATAAAAACTTCTACAATTTTTGTTTTAATAAATCAGATAAGCTGATGTCATACAATAATAGCAACTCAAAATTTTTAAGCAGAAGACTACAAATCGTCTAATTCAACGACTATATGTATATAATTGTTGATAAAAAATATGATCAAATAATACGAATCTTTTTAAAAAAGAGAATTTTATTAGATAAATTAATTTTGTTAGTACAAAAAAAACGATAGTTAAATTAAATTCTATTATAGAATAATATGGATCCTAAATTAAAGATATATCATTATTAAAATACAAGTATAACAAGTAATTGAATTTAATATATGTATAGAATAGAATCTTGTGAAGGCTTCAGTAAAATATGATGACTAGATACTTGTTTGTAAAAACAAAAACCACAATAAAATCGTAAAAATTTATTTAATTTGATATTTTATCAAAATCCTCATCGATGGGCAAATCCATTACTTCTCTCTTGCGTATAGATGGTTGTTCTTTGTCTAGATTATTATGTATGGCTTGAACATTATTTCTTTTGTGTTCTTCTTTCTTTTTCGATTTTTTATCTTTACTTGATGGAACATCAATTGTTTTTAAAAGTTCTATTGCAGCTGAAATGTGTCTTTGCTTATCCATTTGTTGTAATCGAATTAGTACATACAAAATTATTGACCAAACACCTTCGAATCCATTCATTATAATAAAAATCCATCCTAAAATATTTCCAGCTGTTGGACTTATAAATGATATAAATGGACCAAATAACCATCCAACACCTTGTGTTACACACGATGATAATAAAACAAGAACACTTCGTTTTAATCGTTCATTTATTTGCCCAGATATTGGAACATTACGTACATAAGTAGCATTACGTACATAAGTAATTATACTTTTGGAAACAAGAATCATTGTTATAATATTAAGTAAAAGAAATATACAAATAGGTATTGTTAGAAAATAATAAATAACATTTCGAGTAAACCAACAAAGTTTATATGGATATAATTGTGTAATATTATACGATGAATTGCTATTAAAACCAATTGCCAAAACAACACATAAAAGAGAAATAATAAATGAGATTATAAGCATAATTAAAAGTTTTCGATGTGATGGTGGTGGAAAAAGACGAACAAAACGTAAATAATAAAAATATCCAACACTTGTTTTGACGCAAAACATAAAAATTAATAAGAAGTAAACAATAAACATCAATATACTTGAACTTAAAAAACATTGAGTTTGATTTGAAGATGATGTTTGTGTATATACAACCATAGAAAGTATAATAAAAAAAATAAAAAGTATGGTTGTACTTGCCGTTGAGATTAATGGAAGTAAATTAAGTGCTTGGATATCTATTGATGATTTTATAATACGCAGCCTAATTGCATGAATAATAATTGCTAGAAAACATAAAATAGATATAGATTGAAATATAAGTGAAGCAATATCTTGTGCATCAAGTTTCTGTGTACCAGTTTCTATTAATAATGATTCTGGTAACCAAATAAGAGCAAAAGAAGTTAAATGATCACAAACACATTCATATCGATTATATTCGTTATTATACTGTGCATCACTACAACCAGATTCATTCCATTGGAAACTTTTTGTATCATAAAATGAACATAAGTATTTTCCAGATTCATTTCGTTTGTATTCATCTAAAGGATTAAAATATAATGAAATAATTATTGAAGTAAAATTAGAATTGTTTCGTCGTAGACTAGTGACAATAACAGATGATGCAAGTATTTTATTTGTTGAATTATCAACATATTCATATCCAGTAGGTTTATCAATAATAAGCATATTAAAAGATATTACACCATTTAATGACTCTTGATTAACAATAGCTGCAGCTGATAAAAATGAATGCATTATATTTTCTTTATTTGTTGCATCAACAATTTTACCACCCATACCACGTTTAACTGAAGCACCCAAAACCATCATATTATCACCTTTCGTTGGTCGCTGAATCATAAGAAATGATGTATTTGAATTTACAGTTAAATTAACACCATCGAAATTATCAATGATCTTATTAATTGCATTCACTGATAAAACATTCGTTTGATTTCGTATTATTGTTAAATTTGTAATTGAACTTATATATAATGAAAGAGCATTGGCTATACTACTCGCATCATAAGATCGATTATTTAATATACTGACTGCAATTGTCTACATAAAAAAAAAACTCAATATAAGCAAACATATATATATACGTTTTATTTATCATACTAGTGCATCAGTTTTTGATATACAGGTACCGTTAAATAATTTAACAAAAGTTTCCATATAACAACTATCAGGATTATATGATAAAGTAGTTGTTTGTACTGTAGTGACTTTAATAATAATAATAGATAATCAATGAGAAACTAGAAGATATATATGAAATACCTAGTGTACTAAAACTTGTGATAATATATATCGGAGGTGTAGTTGATTCTGTCACCGTCATTATCTGTGAAATTGAAGTTGTTGTTGGTGATAGTGACATATCTACAGTTAGAAAAATACAAACATATATGGACTGAAAATTTAACGGAAGATATATTTTGTATAATATTGTTATGTGAATAGGATTCAATTAGTTAGAATATTTGATAAACTTTTAACATAAAATCAACATACGCTGAACCCTTGAAAATTAAAATGTATACTTTGTGTTGTTTTGTAAATTTTTGACTAGCAACTCTAAGAGATTTTTGAAAAATCAACAAAAAGAAAAAAAAATACGTTTGCTAATTATATAAAATACTTTCTTTTTTAAGAATTTTGATAACAAACCCAGAGAATTTTTTTTTAATTTAAACAACTCGATATATGTGTATAAAAATAATTATCTTTTGTTTATTAACATTTTAAATACTTCATTACAATCAATTCAAGTTTGACATAATAATAAAAATAATAAATAGAAAAAATAAATAAATAATACTTACTTGTCGAAAATACTGATTCCTGATCGATTAACATTGGATTCGATAGATAATCACGTTTAACTCTATGCAATTTAATAAAATTTTCTGGTAATTTTTCATGTTTTATTTCATTTAACATGTCCATATTATTGTCATCATCGTTGAAAATTTTAACATTATCATATGAATTCACAATTGTTAGATAAATACCAAAATTTAATAAATAAATAACGTAAAATCTAATAATCATCATTGTTGCCTTATTTAATAGATCATTTTCTGAAAAACTAAAACAGAATTACTTTTACAAAAAAAAATCATCTATTCATATAGAAAATAAAAAAAAAAAACTTTTTACAACTTCAAATTTGATGTAGATATAATATTTTTCTAATGCGAACATGAACGAAGTGATTTTACCTTTTCATCTGTACTAAAATGAAGAAAAAATAACAGATTTAACATTGAAAAGATCGATCACCAATAATATGATATTAACTTTTGATTTAGTAAAACGTGACTGTCGCGATTTTTATGTTTCGTTTATTGAAAAAAAAAGAAACATCGGGTACGATGAATAAAGAATAGCTTGTGTAATGAGTTCCTTCCTATGCCTTGATCAATGGAAAAATAATGTAAAAAAAACGAATCCATATTTTAATAGAACTGAGTAAATTATTAATATCATTATTTGACAATTTGTTAACAAATATGCGAACTAGCAATTGAAAAGGAAACGAAAGAGAAAATACAACACAGAAAAAAAAATGTAAATTAAACTCCTTTCATTGAATGTCATTGTGTCTTTATTCTCTTATATCGAAATTCCTATTCTACCTCTTAGTTAATTATCAAACTTTTTCAATCTATGTATTAGAATATATCTATATGGTAAATTTCTCTTTTGTATAAATAGAATCATATATACGATTTATTGTTCGTGGATTACATAAGAAATTTATTCCGATTAGTATTTTTTTTTGTATGAAGACTTACGTTTCGTTGATTATTTGGAAGAAGAAAAATAAGAAAACAAGTAGCGTGAATATTGGTCTTAGGTTTCGATTTAGGTACCGTTGAAGCGAAGACTCACACATACACTACTCATTTGCTCATTTCTTTTCCTCCAAATAATCAACGGAAAGTAAATCTTTAGCAGTGGAAATTATATTCTTTCAAGAAAAAAAAAAACTATCGAAATTAAAAAATAATAAACAGACAGTAAATTATATAAAGCAAATAGAATAACTGTTGTAAATTTGTATATAGAAAAGAAATTGATATAGATGAATGAAATAGGAATTGTAACTGTTATGAGATATCTAGAATTTTTGTATTTATTTTATGCTGAATAAACGAGTTATATTCCATAATTATCTTTATGTTTCAGTAATATATCAGAGAGTAAATTTTGATTGTATATTTACAAAGATTTGTCTCGTAACTATTTTATCCTATTTAATAGAGTAAAAATTGAATATTTCGTTCTGTTTGCTGCTTTGCTTTCTCTAAATCAACATTTTTGATTAACATATGTTATTTCAATCAGTCATATCTAAATATGTATTTTAATTCAATTGAATAGATTTTTTTCTTTTTTATAAATATTATTAGTAGCGCTAGAAATGCCTGATATAAATGACAGACGATCGTAACAGAGTCTTATTATAGAAATTGAAAGCCTTTTATTTTCAAATTAGAAAGTATTTCATAGACTCTTTGTTGAAAGATTATTTTTACGAAGACCCAAATTCAATTGCATTCACAGTATATAACTCATTTAATTCTTGACCAGTACAAAGTTTATAACTAAAGTTATTTCATTATTAATGAGCAAAACTAACTAGATAATAATGATGTTTTCTATTAAAAATTTAGCAAATGTTATTAGATAATTTTTTAATATGATAAAAATTGCTTAATGAATAATGATTCAAACGAACCATAGATTCGACTATGTTCTACGAGCGAACAAAAATTAAACCCATTAACACGATAGTGTTTGTAATTTGGAATACAAAAATTTACGTTGATCTCATTTTGTGAAACACGATCTGAAAGAGTGTTGAAATGTATAGGGTAGAAATTTTGGACCTACTTCCACTACCCCTTCCCCCACAGACTGTGACAGAGAACTCCGGAGACCATCACAGACTGCGACAGAGAAAACCCAGTATCCATTACAGAAATAGGTAGACTTGTTCTTATATGAAGTACGATTAAATGTCGCTAGAATTTCATGGAAATATATCAACTGCTTCCTTTTTGCAGCTCCAGAGGAATTAATAAACAATGATTTATTAACGGGTCCGAAGGTATCCAAGAAAACATATCCGTGCGACTAGTAACAACAGCTGCATCATGTTCCACAGTTTAATCCAGCAGGGATTGCGCTAACAGCTTTTTAATGTGTTTTCAAATTGCAAACACTTTTTAGTTATCAAGTAGTCAACAGCTTTAGTTGAAAACAATTTATGTTGACAAAACAAATACATAAATAAAAGAAACTTATTCTTCATCACAACAATCTTTGACATCTTTTACAATATTTATATAAGGATGAGAGACAGTTCTTAAAAACTTTTGATAAGCATCGAAATCTTTATCTTGAATGTATCTACTTTTTTCTTTAGTAACATAATTTTGTTATTATCTTGTACATATTTACTTGTTCTTGCTCATAACAACACAAAACAGATTCTGTTGATGATTTCACTTCATTAATCCAAGTCCATAAATCAAAATGCAGTATAACCGTTTGTTCTCACAATTATACAGTGCAACTCAATAATATTTCCTCCTATGTATTTCTAACTTTAAACTACTATAATTCGCTTTTTTTTTGAATAATGAGTATACAGCGAGAAAGCACAGACTTCACTGCATCATATGGTCAATTGATCATAAGTAACGAATGCAAATCAGACGACAAAAAAAATACATCAGAAGAAACGATAATGTTTTTTTTTTTCGACAATTAATGTTTCATTTGGGTTATGAAAAAGAAAATATTTATTTATGTAGACGGTCGATAATAACATGCATCAGTCTCACGTGCAATAGCGCATTTGCGATATACATTCTCGATCTCTCGTCTCGACAAAGATAAGAAAGTTTCTGAAAGTAGCAATAGAAGATTTGTTGTTGTCAATGGATATTGACTTCGAATTACTTCTTTGAATCCATGCCAAATTGTAAATATATGTGGTATATTCATCCAGTATAGATATAGACAAAGAGACAGATAGAAAGAGAACAGAGAAAATGAATAAAAATAGAAAACGAATTTCATATTTTTTTGAACCGCGATACTGAACATAAGGAAATATGCATCAACTCCATGCTGGAGTTTTTGAGATTTCGACTAATAAAGTGACATCGCTATGTTACTTTAGTTAACTAAATGCATTTATGAAAGTAAACTTTTACACATTCAAACAGTTATTGAACTTTTATGGGATAAAGTGAAAAAAAAACAACAGGAAGGTAAAAATTAGATTTGCTCCTATGACAAATTGTCGAAAAAAAAATCATCGTCTTGTCTTCTGATGCATTTTTTTTTGTCGTCTGATTTGCATTCGTTACTTATGATTAATCGACTGTATGATGCAGTGAAGTCTGTATTTTTTCGCTGTATACTTATTATTTACACAAGAACGAATTATAGTGGTTTAAAGTTAAAAATAAATAGGGAGGAAATATTATTGAGGTACACTGTATATTAATATTATTAATAAAACAGAACTCACAATCAAATAATTCAATAATTTATTAATCATAATGTTTGCAATTTGGAAATGCATTAAATATGCGATCAATGTAAATTTCTGCATTCCAAATTGCGAACATTTTTGTGATAATTGACTTGATTCTTGTTCGTAATTTGAAAGCTATGATCTCAGACACATTTAAATTCCATATAGAAAGATCTACTTCTTTCAATTAATGTCATTCATATATTAGCCTATATCAATATTGCAACTGTTGTACATAAATTGTCTATATTTTTAAAGTCGATATACGTAATCAAGAGATATAATATTGAATAAGGTATGAAACGAGTAAAGTCAAAGTAGTTAATGGTGAGAATGTAGATGTTTCAAATTTACGAAAGATTTTATCGTAATTAAATGAATTCTTAATATAAACTTTGAAGAATGTAAAATTATGGGAATAATATCTATCATTTTTTGTCAATGTTAAGCTTTGTAAATTTTTTATTGAATGTAAAATATGATTTTCATTACACAGAAAAAAAGTTGATGAATATGTTTTTAAAGCGAATCAATGTGATCACTATAAATTAGTAACAAATTGTTTGAATTAACTCAATGATATATCAATCAGAAATGGGTACAGGATAGGACAAAAAACGTGACTCTGCGCTCATCTCTGGTAGAGAGAAGATTTTCAGAGGCCGGTTTGATTACCAAAGAAAGAAGAACTAATCTTAATCCTGAACAACTGGATAACATTTTATTAATTCGGTCAATGTCAAGAGAATAAAATGCTTTTATCAAGTCATTTGCTTTTTTTTTTGTTTTGTATATATGTCAGACAGAGTTTAGATTTAAGAAAAATTAAACAGAGTTTTTAAAAGATTTCAAAACTAAAAAAATCGAAAAAGATGAGAATAAAAAACTGATCTTACATAACTATACCAAATTCTTTTCAGGTTTAATTCAAGGTTAGTTAAATCTAGGAAGTTGTAGAGTTCGCCATTGTTTTCTATTGAAGTTTAATTTGTCTTAACAAGCTGCGACTATAAAAAAGAAAGGATCTTTGAGTTTATGCTTTTTAAGTAGTATTTTTTATCGCTGCTGATTTGTCTTTGAATTTTATATGATTTATGGATGATATGTGAAGTACAGATATATGATGTTGGTAAGTTTCTTTGAGGCATTTTCCAACCCAAAACAACGAAGAGTGTTTAAGCTTATATAATTCCTGCGGTAGAATATTAGCTGCTTTCTCTGAAAATTTAATATCCTAAATATTTGAAATGGTACTACGTTTGTTCATAGAAATATTTTTGAAAATCATTTCCAGATATCTACATAGAAGAAGTCATTGATGCTTAAATTACAGCATGAACAAGTGAGAACATTCTGTCTAGTAAAAAAAAGCAGGTACGGTACGTGCTATGGTTTCTTAATGTAAATGAAAATTATTTCGTAGTTTTACGTCTAACTAAAAAACGAATTCTACCTAAGTTTAGTTTTATCTATGACATGTATTTCTTTTTTCTTTGTATCGTTTTTGTTAGCAAGTACTTTTTTCATCTTTCGTTTTTTCTTTATTAATAATATCCACTATATGTTAAGATGGTGATAATAAAATTCCAGAGATTCATAATTTTTTATATTTATATCGTGTGACGAATGTACCATTAAAATAATACATCAAGATGTTTCTACATTTTCTTGTATTTATAATATTAATCATTATTGGAAACTTCAGTTGTTGAATTTGAAAACAATACGAAATAAATTAGCTGTAAGATAACTAAAACTAATATGTAATTTAGTGATTGAAAGTCAAAATAATGATTCTTACTGTCCTGTCGTACCACCCTCCAGGACGGAGTAAGACAGCAGAACACCATAGAAAAATTTGTTGGGTGCCCATGTCTGATATGAATTAGATTAATATCATATTGATATGCTTTGATGAATTGATCAAAACAATAAACAAACTACAAAATGAATAGAAAAAAAGACATTTGATCTTATGTAAATAAAGAAAAATTACTAGATATAACTCGTTAAGTAATTATTCCATTAATTTTAGTCTGAAAATATAATGTTATGATGAAAAATCTTTTCGAGTCTGATTAATATATTTATGTTGAGACGATACCAATGATAAAATGTTGACCCCACTATGATAAGAACTATGATAGGAAAGTCCGAAAAAATTTTGATATCAGGCTTTGTTTTTGAGACTAAACCCATTGTGTGATATAATTTTAGGGAGATTTTGATATACTCTCTTATCTGAAACTTGTTTAATAAGAACGAGTATTATAGATTTTCTTAAGTATCAATAACATGTATTCGAATTTCAAGCATGAAAAAGATGCATGTTTGATGATCAAACATATGTTGCAGTTGAAATTGGAATCACTTAGTTCACTTTGTTTGTTTAAAAATTTTTCTAACACATATTCAAGAAAATTTGTTTGTTTCTTATCAAATTTATATTTACTATTACTTCTGGAACAATAAAAAGTATCTTCGCATTGTTATTTTGTTGATAAAAAGTCATTAGTTATTTTATTTATTGTTTTTTTTGTAAAAGTAAATCTTCCTCATTATTTTCCTTATAGTGTACTTCCTAAATCGGCGCTCGGGACATGACGATATTGAATGATTGGTTGAAACGAAATTGAGAGCATTTGAGCTATATGTTTCTATAGAACAGATTTTTTTTCGAGCAGTGGAACATGGGGACACTGAATCATTGGTTGAAATGAAGTCAAGAGTACTTGAGCTATTTGTTTTGTTTCTATAGAATAGATTTTTTTTCGGGCTGTGAGATATGGGGACATTTAATCATTGGTTGAAACGAAATTGAGAGAGTTTGAGCTATTTATTTTTATAAAGCAGGTTTTTTTCGATTTTCGTGATATAGGGATATCGAATGATTGATTAAATGTTTAGTGTTAGCAAATTCGTTGTTAAAACACTTGAAATTGAATGGTTTATGCTATTTCGAATAGCAGCCGGTCTGCTTTTTGATTGATTGAGTAATAATTGGATTATAAATGGATTGTTGATTATCTATTCGATAGACTTATTGTGAGAAAGTTTATCAATTTAAGATTTTAGATTAGAATTTGGAATACTCATTTTTTTTGTAAGAGATTGACATGAAAAAAAAATGTATGTGATTAGGAACAAACGGACATAGAATGTGTTTCTTGATTGGATGTTCCATAGCACCGAACATCAATCGATGAACTATAAGGGGATGAATAAAATTCATAAAATTTTAATAGTTGCTAAATAGGAATGGTTAAAAGTGAAAATTTTCTATATGTTAATATTTTAAAATAATTCAAAATAAATTATAGAAACTCAACCAATCATTTAGATTCGCTAAAATTACAAAAGTTGAATACCATAGTAAACCAACATTAATTCTCATGTGACTAATACTATTCACATGCATTCCAAACTCAACTGAATTCTTATGTTGACTGTGACATATACATTAGATTTTGATTTTCTTTTCTCTTTTTTCTTTATTTTCTCTTTTAATCATTTAGAAAAATACAAATAGATTATCCCCATTTAAAAATTGAACCCAGATCATATGCGTTTTTATCATTTCGTAAAGAATCGTCATAATATTTCGATGACACAGGATATTTTAAAAAGATATCACGTAACTTTTCAGCAGCTAATCGACATTCACGACTTGTAGCACAGTTAGCTAACAATAGACGACGAATTGGTTCTACTTCTTGTAAAACTATAGTGAACAAAAAAAAAAGGAAAAAGAAAATTAATTTTTGTTTTTAAAAGGAAACTTCAAAAAATATTACCGTCTTCCCAACCAGGCTCATTGGGTACAGTCCATTCATGACCATGAATAACGATTTTTTGAGTAAGAGGACTACATTCAAAAATAGATGGTTGAAAAACATAAAGACAGATGATAATAAAGATCGGTACACGATAGAATTGTGACATTATTTTTAGCTAAAATGAAAATAGTAACAATAAACATTTGATTAGGTTGGTAATATATATTTTAAAAGAATTAGGTTAAAATCTTTATTAGTTTACAGTTAAATAAAACTCGAATTAATCACAGAGACGAAAAGTTATTATCATATACTTGACTTCTGCATTTCATGACCTTCTACTATACTTGTGATAACCTTGACATGATAAAAAAAAAACCAATCGTATTTATTTTGAAATACATACTTTGTCCTTAAAATGGCCAATCGAGTTGGAGTACGGTTATGATTAGGATGTATAATACCATATGAATACAGAAGACTTCTTTTTAAATAATACTAATTATAGCACGCTTCTCTCCTCTCTGCCCACGTGTATCCACATAAGTGCACAGCAAAGTAAAACCACTGCTAAATAAATCACTCTTTTTTTTCTAATTCTGTAAAGCTAAAGATGAAAAAACAATTAAAAGAAAACATACTTTCAAAATATCTTTCCTCTGTTTAAAATCTGACAATGTGTCATGTTAAATCTATTCTACTGCCTCTTTTCGAAACATGTATATCTTCCAGTAGATGCAATTATAAATCGTATTTAAAAAATGATAAGATTTTTCTGATAATCTTCTTTTGAATAGCCAGCTACTTAACTATTATAAATAGTTCTTTTAAATAATATAGATTATAACTTGGTGAAATAAGAATAATGCCAAAATAGACGTCACGTTCAGTTTAATTTTGATCGTTGATGTATGGAAAATTTGTCAAGGAATAAATGAACCTTTCTTTCTTCTTTCTGTTAATATTTATACAATGATTGTCATATGAATAAAAAGATCAACATAATTATTGAGGACTTTTCTTAGCTGTTTTTTTTTCTCGCCTAGATTGCCTTTTATTCTCCTACACTAAACACATTTCTTTTTCCGTGGGCGTGTACTAAATCATGCGTCGTTGTTCTTACTTTTCTAATTAATCAAGATTCATCAAATAAGTATATAGACATAGTGGTTTTTATTTGTGTGATATATATGTCAATATATTCTCAAAAGTATTATTTACCTGCAACGCAATTCATAGTTTTGATATCGAGAACTTTGTTTTGTTCTTATATATGATATTTGTCTTGTTTGAAGCTTATCATTTTCAAAAGTTTTCATTTCTTGGTCAGCATGAATTTTATTCGATTTTTTATGGTTGTTTTTTATCTTTTTATTTCGTATGCTCATTGTGAAGAATGTGGATGTAATAAAATACCATCGATAGATGTGATTAATGATGAAGGATTAGCTAATGGAATTAAAGAAGTTCGTGATGACTTTCTTGCAAGACAACCATCAAGTAACTTTAATCGGTTATCTGCAACAATACTTATCAGAGAGAAAGATACACAAACATGGAAAAGAGGTAGTGTAGACGGTACTTTAGTAGCATATCCAGCATCAACAGTAAAATTAATGTATATGTATTCAGCTATGGAATGGTGTAAAAAGCAAGGTCATTCAGTTGATTGTTTAGATAGATATGTTCGACCAATGATTGTAGTTTCATCAAATTTAGATACAGGTTATGTTGTTGATGCCATAACGAATACAACAAATATTGATAATTTAACTTCAGTTAATGATACGCGTTGGTCAAATTGGTTTTATCAACGTTTATCAACTGAACGTTTATTACAAGAACTTAATTTATATGAAAATCAAATAATCCGAAGTAAAACATATCCAACAAATTCAGGTCAATTACCAATTGGTAGTGAATCAGTTTTACGTCGATCTCCTTATCAAAGTAATGTTTTACAATCATGTTGTACAGCATCATTTATGCTTTATTTAATGAAAACACGTCCAAATAATGAATTGCAATATATGAAACCTATGCTTCATCGTACACTCGAAAGTGATCACACAACATTTGGTAATGGTTTGCCGGCTGGTACTATACTTTATTCAAAAACTGGGAATGCTTATGATACAGTTGAAGAAATAGCTTATATTATATTGCCTAATGGTAAAGAAATAATTCTTTCAATATTCAGTAATGGTTATCAAAGACGTGCAACTGATTATTACATTCTTGGTCGTTTTGTTGAAATGATTCTTAATAAATTTTCACTTGTTTCTCCATCAACGATAATATTTACTACAGATATTCAAGATATTTATACTTGTACAAATGATTCAATGAAATATATATCATCACTTCCAAAAGATAATATTGGACAATCATTAATTACTTTTAATAATTCATGTATTATTCATCCAATTTTATCTACACGTGGTATTTATACTGTATCAATTTGGAATCCATCTTTTTTTGATTCATCAACAAATATAAATTCTCGATTAAATGTCGCTGTAACAGATGCATATAATGTTACAGATGGAGATGATGGATATGTCTATAACCAACAAGGTAGTCTTTCACGTTGGATATCCGTTGGAGATTTTGTACTTGATGCTGGACGCCAAAATGTTTATTTGAAAGCATTAGATCAAAAAGCAGTTTTTAATGCTATTCGATTTTCAATGCATCCACCATTAACAATTGATTCAGATAGTAATTCGAAATCTTCCACATTTTTTCCATCGCATACATTTATTTACTTCATCTTTTTATTTTTTCAAATTCGATTGATTTTCTATTAAGTATTATTTTATTAATTATTTTAATATTTTCAGTTTTAGAATGAAAGAATGTTTTCACAAAGACGAATAAATTTATTTTTGTTGATTAAAAATAAATAAAAATTAACAGACAATATAAAATCCATTGGTGTCTCGAATGTTCAAGAAATCTCACATTTAATTACCCTGCAAAGGAAAATATCGACTTGCTTTCAAAACAAGTCTAATAATTCAACGGATGACTAATCAATTAATCTAGGCGTATCATCGATATATAACTTTGCATGTATATATAAAAATTTTAATACATATTAATTGTTCATAACAGAAAATATTCTAATACATAATCAATCGATATTTCTTTGTTATGTACTATTTATCTAGAATAATACGTAACTAAAATAGTACTCTACTTGTCTTCGATTCATTCAATCTTATAAGACATGCATTAATATTTAATGTCTAATGACAATAAAAAAAATAATTAGAAAATTCATCTACAAACAAAGAAATATAATTAAAATTTCATTTTTATTATTTGAATCAAATAAAGTTAAAAATAACATTTCAATTATTTCAGTTCGTTTCTACCACGAACTTTACAAAAAAGAAAATTTTTATTTAACACAGTTAACAATAGAATATGATTAAATTCTTCATCATTTTTTTTTGTTTCATCACAAATATAAACTCATAAACCGAATTACATATTACTAAAACCAGGTTTTTTTTTTAATGAATTACATATACAGACGGAAATCGAAATATTTTCCTAATCAATCCAATAGGAACAAACAAATATTAAATAATATAATTTCCTTTTTATCATAACATAAAATTTTTCTCTGAAAATGTAAATTATTACATTAAATATAATTACGATAGATTTCGATTAAAAATTTTCTTTTCGTTTTTTTTTGAAATTATTTTCAATGATCACAGTTTATTTAAATAGCGCCAATATTATATACAAAAATAAATTTATCTATAGCTTGATTAGATTAATAAATCTATATTAATTTCTGTTAATTAAAATTCTTTTTAAATACATATCAAATTCATCTGGTGCATCAGCATAAACCTGCAAAAAAAAAGGCAAGAAAGCAAGAATAGATTAATTTAAAAATTATTTTTCTTTTTGTTTATTTACATGATGACCAGCTTCTTTAATTGTATCTACATATATATTGTCACGTTTTCCTTGTACAATCATAGATGAATTAATATCAACCCATGATCGTTCACCATGAAGAAAATATATTGGAATTCGTTCATCAATTAAATGTATTCGATCAATCATAGGTTCTACAAAAAAAAAATTATTAAATAAAAAAAAAGAAAAAGAAATGATATAAAAAAATATGAACTTTTTGCCCACGCAAGTAGATCACTTATTGTTCGAAAAGCCTGTTCACCAGTTGGTACTTGAGCATTACAATGATATAAATATTCTAATATTCTATCATCATTAAATAATTTTTCAAATTTAACACGTAAATCCGGTCGAAAATATTTCATTATATGAATACCTAATTCAATAAAATTATATAAAATAAATTAAAAGTTTTTTTTTTTTTCAAAATTTCTTACCAAATGGTCCAGCTACACGAAGTCCAGCAAGTGGAGAAATTTTCATCATTATTGTTGAAAATGATCTTAACCATGGTGGTATACGTTGCATAGGTGATGCTTGCCAATTATCTGGTTTATGTCCAAAACCCCATGCATCAACTAAAACAAGTTGTTCAACATATTTTGGATAACGTATAGTATATGATGCACTTAAAAAACCACCAAAACTATGACCAAGAAGTATAAAACGTTCATTAAGTCCAATTCCAATTCTCCATTCTTCAAGCATATCAATAAATTGTTGTTCAGCTTCATCTGGATCAAGACTAAATATTGGTCGAGTACTATGTGCAAAACCTGGTAAATCAAGAGCATAAACAGGTCGATCAACACATAATTGATCAAGATTTAAACTCCATAAACCAATACCACCACCAAAACCATGAATAAGTACAATAGGAATATTTTTTGATGTTAAATTTGAACAAACAGTCCAAATTTTTTGTGTATCATTTAAAACATTGATATAACGACCTTGAAATTGTGATTTTAAAGTGTCAAATATTCTCATTTCTGCACGCACTAATTTTTCAGGACCAGTATTATTCCATGTGAATCGTCTTAAATTTTCAATTGTACGAAAACGACTAAAAAAAAATATAATCTATGTTCAGACACAATCAATTTTTAATCAAAAAATAAGCAATGATTTGAAAATAATATGAAAAAAAAAATTGCATTAGAAGCCTAAAGAAAAACCTATTTCCTTCATCTCGAACTCGAAACAGAAAACAAAGAAATTATTAATCTAAATTCTGACATTGTTAATCCAACGAAAGAACTTTCTTGTTGGAAAGCTTCACATTTTTTTTTCAGAGTTGATCTTGCAAAATTTTTGGATTTATTCCTAATATTTCTTTGATAGGTAATTCAGCTAGAGATTGTTGATAGGCGATTGAAAACAAGAAGAATTTTTTAAATGTTCGTGTGTAAGAATATTACCGTAACTATTATATATAGATATTAATTCAGATATTTAATTAAATTTAAGTGAAACCTTCAATATGATCTCTACTATGATTTATTATGGTATATTGCCAATTCTAGCGTTTTTATGAAAGCCATTTCGTGCATATATGGACTTTCTATAATACGCTAAATTTATCAGTATGCAGAATCAATTCATTTTTCAATGTCTTCATGCAGCATCATTTTGAAAGTTACTATCCTTATTCAATCTCGTGCATGTGTAAATATGTTCAGAAAACCTTTTTTTTATCGAAAACCATACCTATGAGTAGTTTATTCAATGGAATAGAGCACGAAATTCTAAAATGATTGATAAATAAAAGAAAATTGAATTATAACTCATCTTATTACTATATAAATGATATACAATTAAAACAAAACTCGGCCTTGTTTCATTTGATATACGAACCTAGGAGAAGAAATTTTTCTTGTTGTACTTGTTTGATTTGATATTAATATATTAGAATTTTGATTAGTTGTATTGTTATGATCAAGAACTGACAATGAAATCATTTGATCAATTGCATTCGATGCTGAATCATTTCCAGTTGTCATTAAAAAATCATTCGTCATTGTTGCCATCTGTTTTAATATCTGAAACATCATTCATTTTATTTTCATATCTAACATCAAAAAAGAAAAATCTTTCATTGTTTTTATGCACATAAAAAACTGAAGAAAAAAAAAAAAGAAAGAAAGAAATCACAAAAATATAAACACATCACAGTAATTATAAACGGGCTTGTCACATATGTATGTGCACGAAAAACAAACTAATCAAGAGGTTAAGATAATAGGCTGGATTGTAATGATTTGTAGAGCTTTTTCTTTTAAAATACATCTGACCATAATATTCATGTAAAATCTATTGCATATTTCTTACTCTGAAAGTATTGTTGTAGTTATAGTTTTATCTCCTGATGCCAATGTATGAAAATTCTGTGGTAAATCACTTAATATTTCACTCATTACTTCATGAAATTGAAGTGGTTTTTCCATAAAAAAGAAATGTGCAGCATTATGAATAATCTATAAATAAATAAAAAAACAAAAATCAAAACTTTTGTTTTATTTTCTCATACTTTAATACAAGTATTATTTAGACCACGTTGATGAAGAATTTGATGTGCAGCTGTATTATCAATATTCGTTCGTGAACCATAAATAAATACAAGTGGAATATCATCGGATATACCTTCTATACGTGAATGATCAGTTTGAACAATTGGATCTTTTGCCCAACCATACCATGATGCTAATGCTTGAAAACCTAAATCACCACTTTTTGTTTGTTTAAAAGAAAAAGAAAAGACAATCTTTAAATATAATGTTGCTTTTTTTTTAACGTAATATTATTCTACCTTGCTGATTGAACATTAACATAATATAAATATTCATAAACTGCATTAGATTTTTCAGTTGAAGAATCCATTGGTGCTAAACGTTTCCAACGTGGTGCAAATATTTTTAATAATGGTAAACCTAAATAATGTATATAAAAATTTAATTGTAACATAAAACTTTCATTGAAATTAAAGAATTGTTTATAGTATAATATCTTTTTCTCTCTATTGCTCGATTCTTCTAGATCTTATTGTGTCTATTATTGGCAAATTAATCATTTGATTCAAAATATACTCTTTAACTTTTGATAATATTTATATTTATAAAGAAAATGCTTCGAGTCTTTTTTTTTTATTATTGTTTATCATTTAGAAAGAAAAATACCTACAAGCACTACATGCCTTCGGAGACTAATCTATATTAAAAATAAAAGAAAGAGACTAATAAGATGATTATTATATTAAAGCTAATGATGATAGTTTCAAGGATATCATAAATGAGATATTAAGAGAATTTATTAATTTGTATTTACCTAATGGTCCAAGATAACGTAATGCAGAAAATGATGTCCATGTTTGAAAAACATAAGCAATTATTTTAATCCATAATGGTGTTCTTAAATTTAATTGATTTTCATCAGGTTTTGGATTAAAACCCCATGGATCAAGAAGAATTAATTTTTTAATAAATTGTCCATATCTCATTGTATATAATGTAGCTAAATAAGCACCAAAACCATGACCAACTAAATAGAATTTTGTTTGTAAACCGACAGCTATACGCCAATCTTCAATTGATTCAATAAATTTTGTTTCAGCATTTATTGAATTTTTTTGATCAAAATTTGGTCGTGATGAACGACCAAAACCAAGTATATCAAACGTATATAATGGATGATGTGCACTAAAAAAATCTATATTTTGTATCCATATACCACTAGCACAACCAAAATCATGTATAAGCACAATCGGTATAGCTGTTTGTAATGAATATAAACTTCTTATTGTCCAAATTAAATTATCACCACTAAGAATAAAAACAATATACATATATAACAATATTCAAGAATATTCTTCTTCTAACTTACCGAATACTTATATATTCACCATAATATTTTGTTTTCAAATCTAGAAATACATTTTTTTTTTTGATGAATAAAAATAAAATAATTGAATTATTAATACCTTGATATAATTGTTCTTCAGCTCGAGCAAGCATGTCTGGTGAAATCGAGAGAAAATTTAATAGAAAACGTGAAACACGCCATGAACTTAAACCCGTTCTAGAAAATTTCAAAAATAAAAAAACAAAAAACTATTTGTTTTTTGTATTTAATATTTTCAAAATGTTTAAAGTTTTAATGAATTCTTACGTTGTTGTTGATGTTAGCTGAGGAAATTGTTCATCTTGATTTTTAACAAGACTAGAATTTGTTCGTTTATCAACAACAAATTGTAATCGATCATAATCATATTGATCATTATCATAATTTTCATCGTCTTCAATTATATTCGGTGTATCGCCGAACATCGTTTTATAGTATAAAATTTTGCATTTTTATATAACAATCTAAAAAAGTATATTTAAGTACGTAGGCGTTCAATGTGTATGTATAATCAAATAATATTTGATTTTTCATACATATTATTGATGAATAATAAACCACATCATTCCTATATTCATTCTTTTTCAAGTGATGATGAAACGAACCCATGATTAAGTACGTACTCGTCTTGAGTTCTTATTTTATTGATGAATCATCGTCACCTAACAGGAGCAAGCGGGATCATTATCTCTCTAATCTCATTCTTTCATTTCTATTGGTTAAAACATAAAACACTACAATCAATGTTATTAATCTCGAACTCGTAGCGCTGTGGTCTCATATTGTTTACTTCTCTTTTTTTTCCTTCTTTTTGTTGTATTATTGAACTTCTTCAAACTAGTTGTTTGTTTTCTTGCCAATAAAATATAGAAAGATGTCAACAAAAACAGGAAATGTACCATTAAAACAAGATTTTAGTCATTTAAAAACTGGTCGTATTAATTTAACTATTTTACGTGATTCTATACTTCAACAAATAAAACGTTGTATGAATCAATTTCAAACTGAAAAAAGTAATTTACCTAAACAATTTACAAAAGATAAATGTGTTATTATTGATGATGATATTAAAAATTTACTTGGTCATATTCAAGCATTAAATGAACTTGGTGCAAATGATATACGAATATTTAAAGAACGTCAACATGATACATCAGATTATAAAATAACATTATTTATTGTTCGACCAAAACCAATTTATATGGAAATAATTGCAAATATGATACGAGATGAAATGAATAAATTAACTCAATTGAAAACTAAAGAAACAATTTTAAAACAATATGGTATTATATTTGTTCCACGTCAATCACGTGTTTGTGAAGAAAAATTAAAAGAAAAAGGTGTTCTTGGTGATATTATTATAGATGAACTTAATTTAGATTTTTTACCTATTGATACAGATTTATTATCAATGGAATCATATGATTGTTTTAGAGATTTATATTTAAATAAAGATACAACACCAATATTTAATTTAGCACATGGTCTTATTACATTACAACAATTATATGGTATTATACCAAATGTATTTGTTAAAGGTGATAAAGCTAAACAATGTTATGATAGTATGATGAGAATGCAACGTGAAGTACCAGATAATGAAAAAAAAGTACCAACACAAATTGAAAATCTTATTTTAATTGATCGATCGATTGATTTAATTACACCAATGATGATACCAGCAACATATGAAGCTTTATTAGATGAAACTTTTGGTAAGATTAAATAAAATTAAAAAGAGAATTGTTTGATAATATGTTTAATGAAAGAAAATAATCTGATAAATTAAGTTTTGTTTTTTTGAATGAATTATGATTTAGTATATAGATAGGAGAATCTAAGATTGTTGATGAGAACTGTATATAATATAGAATGAGAAGTCATACAAATTTCGATGAGTTTTTATCTCGTAGCAAAACTATCAGTTCTGTAATGTTAGAAATTTTCTTTTTTTTTTAATATTCCGTTTTATGTTTTGAAAAACAGATAGAAATAAATTGAATTTTTATATGATAATTTTTTAACTTATTGAAGACTTAAAAAAGTCATTCTAGGTTCCTACATTAGAACAAGTTTGTGTACCTAAATTCAATAGTCCATGTATCAGAGTAAGTTGGAAGGATCAACTTCGGATTTAAAAGTTTACATGAATTGATACGATTAGTATTACGTCTTACAATCATTTGAGAATTCTACGGTATCCTATGAGATATTCTCTGTAGGTTACTATTCATGTCTAACGAGGAACATCTTCCAACTGATTAATCGCTCGTGTTCTTAGCTTATTGCTGTGGAGGTACTACATTTTTACGGTATTTTTTATATGAGTACCGTAGTCTTCCTTAGGAACACCAGAAAATCTGATTTTCAAATTGCAAATTGGAATAGACTTCTTTTGTATAGCTCATATAAACCGGTAGATTTGATGTTCTAATTTCGAGATAGAAGTACATCAAATGACTTGAAAGTTTCATAATAAACTATTCTCATTAAGGCCCCTGTTCCAAGTCGAAATTCAAAAACCAGTCTTTCTAGCATTCTTGACGGTGACCATGATATTCATTTAAGAAACAAATACCATAAAAGTGTAGTATCTCTGCAGCAATAAGATAAAAGCATGAACACTTTTCAGAGTATTCATACCTCATTTGAGTCTACATAATGGACATAATCTAGACTCAAAAGCAATTTATCAGTTGGAAGATTTCTCTTCTAACTGAATAAAAAAATTACGCTATATAATAAATTATTTCGAATTGATAATAGTAGAGAACCGATTGACAAGATTTTTGAAAAGTTCAAAACTAGAATTTAAATACATATTTAAAAACGAAGAAATCAGTTCCAAATATTTTCTTATAATAACAAAATAAGAAAAATATCTATTCGTATTTTGTTTTCTTTTTAAGGCATTCAATTTAATCGTATTGAAGTTCCAACATCATCATTTAGTGCTGATTTTCGTGAAGTTCAAAAACTTGATATAACTACACAAGAAAAAGTTGCTGTTCGTTTATTAAGTACTGATAAATTATATTCTGATACACGTTATTTACATATGATATCAGTTGGTAAAATACTTCAAGAAGGTGCTCGTGCTCAACGACAATTACGTACTGATTTTGATAATCAATTTTCTGGTTCAGCATCAAATATTCAAGGTAAAAAATTAGCTGAATTACGTGAATTTGTAACACGAATGTCAAATCAAAATGCTAAAACTCAAACATTATCAACACATCTTGAATTAGCATTTTTTATAAAACAAGAATTAACATCTATGTATGATATGTATTTATCAAATCAATTATCAATGTTATTTTCACCAACATTACAAGATGGATTACATCATACAGATGAACGAATTGCATTGAAAGATAATATTTTTTGTATATTACGTTATTTATCAATAATAACACAATCATTAGGTACACAATTAAAACGTAAAGATTATGATTTAATAAAAAAAGATCTTATACAATCATATGGTTTACAATATCTTGTTTTAATACATGCACTTGAACAAGTTGGAATATTAGTAGTACCTGATATAGGTAAAAGTACATCATCAATAAAAACAAATGAAACAAATTTTGAACGTTTAAAACGTGAATTTAATTTATTACAAGATGAACAAACAATAAATGTTATTGATCCACAAGATATTTTTTATATTTACTATCAATATGCACCAATAAGTATACGTTTAATAGAAAAAATTGTTTTTCCAACAGCAATTAATATTCAAGATACAATGAATATTTTACCTGGTATAACATTTATTGATACACAACAAGTACCTATGGAATTAAAACGACAAAGACATGGTTCAACAACATCAATTAGTTCATTAAATAAACCAAATAAACAACAAATTCAACAACAACAACAACAAGCTACAGAATCAAGAGTAACTTTAGTTGTTTTTATTGGTGGTGTAACATATGGAGAAATTGCAGCATTAAGATTTTTAGCTGATCAAAATCATGATTTTATTATTGCAACGACACATTTTATTAATGGAACTAATTTAATGAAATCTTTACTTGATGTACCAATTTTACCTTTGTGATACAGAACAATATTTGATTGTCTTTCATATTAATTTTTCCATTTTTCTTTTTTTTTTTTTTTGGTGTTATTAACAAATTGAATGATTGAAACATCTATTTATTTTTTAATCTTTTTTTGCAAAAATTTTATTCTTTCTAGATTAAGAGAATGGCTCATCAAATTAATCCTCATCAACAAAAATTAGCTGAAAAATTAACAATTCTTAATGATAGAGGAATTGGAATGTTAACAAGAATATTTAATATTAAAAAAGTAAATTATTTGTTTCATCAAAAAGAAATATACATCATTTTTTTTTGTAATTGATATGTAAAGCTTGAAAAATTAACTAAACAATTCGTCATAGAGACTTAATAGTTTTTTTTTGTTAGAAAGAGCAAATTTTCTTCGACAAAGTTGTGTGAAAATATTTATTTCGAAATATTTACCGAAAGTCAAAAAAGTTTTAAGAACATGTTTGATTGAAAAAGTTGGTCTTATTGTTTGTCTTTCATCGGATTTTGTAGCGCTACGATAGAATATTATAAACAGGTAAAAATAAAGTTTTCAAGTTATTAGTTGAGTTCGAAATCGACATTTTTCTAATGGACTGTAGCTAGAAACAAAAAGTGTTCATACCTAATACGATATTTTCTAGCAATCGACGTTATTGAATCTCCATATTTCATATCCAATTTGAGTTTAGTGAACTCTGTACAAAAGTACATTATATATATAAAACAGAATATTAGACATAATGAGAAAAACTTCATTGAATCTTATAGAGGAAAAACCAAGCACCGAATAAAACTATTTCCTAATAGAATCTGTAGTTTTATAAGTCGAATATTTTCATAGCACTAGAAAGTTCGTGTCATGTTGCTTACACTCACACATAATATTCCTAAAAATTTCGAAACCCGAGTGCAAGACATGTTTCCAGCCTTCAGTAAGTATTTTGAACGAAAAGTTTTTATATCATTCGTTCTTTTTTTTAAACAGGAAGTCATTTATGTTATGAAAAAAATTGATTTCAATTGAAGATATGTATGTGACTGCTAGATTTTGTATTTGCAATAGTTTGTACCCTATATGTTTTCGATTATGCTAAATTATTATTAGCTGCTCGATGTTTAGCCTTGGCTTGATAATATAAAGGAATTCAAACTTTCAGATTTGATATTTTAAAAAAGCTTCTGCACTAAATCAAACGAAATATAATAAAGACGCCAAGAAAAAAAAAAAGATTTCGATTGTAATATGAATGTGACATATTTATTTTAGGCATGTGCTGAAACAAAATCTAAACCAGCTTTTCTTCTGGATAAAAATCTTGAATCGATTCTACGTCAGATACAAAAGAAATTTCCAGCAGTTGATAAAGTACCTATATTTTATTGTTAAAAAAAAAAGTGAAAAATCCTAATATTTGAATCTTAATAGAGTCAATTTCAAACACTTACATCTATTAAAACTGATATAATCAAATCACTTGCAATATATTATTTTACATTTGTTGATCTTTTAGAATTTCGAGTAAGTTCTTCTTTGTATTTTTTTTTCCAAATTCAATTATAATAAAATTTTAATCTTTTAGGATCATGTTACCGATTTATTAACTACTATTGATGCTTGTCAAGTTCATTTTGATATTGTATGTAAATTATAAAATTTTATATTCTTCTTATTTTTATTAATATCTATCTTTCTTTTTCATTTTTCGTTTTATTAAATATTAGGCACTTAATTATGATTTAACAAAATCATATTTAGATTTAATTTCAACATATATTTCACTTATGATACTTTTATCACGTGTTGATGATCGTAAAATTGTTCTTGGTTTATATAATATAGCAACAGATTTAATACATGGTCATGGTGATGCAAGTTTTCCACGTCTTGGTCAAATGATAATTGATTATGAACAACCATTACGTAAATTACATGATGAATTTGTTCCTCATGTACGTTCAATTGGTGATGCTATACAATCTTTAGCACCTATATATGATCGTCGTACATGTAAAGTATCTGATTGGCGTGCAAAAAATTTACTTAGTTTACTTGCTACATCTCAAACAGCACATTTAATGGATACATCAGAAATTTTACCATGTGAATATTTATCACAAGAATCAATTGAACGTTGGATTATTTATACAATGATTGTATGTCCACAACAATTAATAATGAATTCAAAATGTATGCAATTATTTGAAAAAGCTTTATCAAGTAGTTTTGTTCATGTACTTTATCGTGATGAATTATTATTAACACATCAATATTTACATCAAAATTTAGATATTTATAAATCATATAGACAATTAAAATTAACTGAATTATTAAATGATACATTTAAAAAAGCAATTACTGATCAACCTTTATATAGACGTGAAAGACGAAAATATATTCGACCACAATTAAAAGAATTATCTTTAGTTTTTGCTGATCAACCAGCATTACTTGGTAAATAAAAAAGAAAAAAGAAAAGCAAAGATTTTTATTTTAAAAGAATTAAACAATTAGTCATCATTGTCATAGTATGATGATTTTTGTAGTTGAATTAAATTTAAAAGATTTCAATCTTTATCTTACGAGAAAAGTTTCCAACTGTTTAATCACTTTTCAGTTGAGACTATGTGCATCATGTAAATCCTAATAGATTATGAATACCCTGAGAAGAGTTTGGGCCCATCGCTTATTGCTGCCAGCATATTGTATTTTAACGGTATTTTTCAACACTGTTCCATCGAGACAGAACTTGACGAGAATAGTTTATTGTAAAAGTTTCAGATCTTTTGATTGGCTTCTTTTTGGAAATAAGAACATCAAATCTGCTCCTGTATATAAGCAGTGTGAAAGGCAAGCTTTTATCCAAGAATAGGAACAATGAAAATATCTGAAAATTGCACAGTAAAGTATTTTCAATGGGATCAGTCTCTATGGAAAGCTTCAAGTTGAAGTTCGAAAATGAGTTTTCCTAGTGTTTCTGACGGGTATCATGGGATTAACTTGAAAAATACCATAAAAATGCAACATCTCAGCATCAGAGTAAGCTATGAACCTAAATTCTTTTCGAAGTATTAATAATCCATTAAGACCTACATGGCACGCATAGTTCCAATCTAAAGGCTTTTAATCAGTTGAAGGACATCCCTCGTTAGAATAAAAAAAGTTGATAGTGCTTAGGCTGTAAAAAGAGATTTAGAATAGAGGATAGGAATATAAATTTCGATGGATAGTTATAAACTTCTCGTATTTGTGAAAAGATTGTTTCCGTCTTCTTGCGATAATCTTAAACTCTACAATTTATCAGACTTCACCTGTGTGATTGCTTGAATTCTTGAAAAGACGTGAGTGTTTTCTTGAAATTTCACAAGAAAAACAAGACTATGTCATCAGTTTTTGTACATTCATTATCAAATATGAAGATCGATAGGTTATTCTTTTCCTTTTAAATTATGAATAATCTTTTGACGGTATCGGACAATACATTCTTTGTATAATGAATGGCTACTATGATCTATTGGATTTATCTAAGAAGAGAACGTCCTTAAATGTGACACTACTAGAAGCCTTATAAAGGTTCGTCCTCATGTACTGTCCTTCTCAAATTATTACAATTTTACTGATGGTTTTTCTCTAGGAAGATATATGTAAAAAAATCGAATTACGAGATTTCAACTTGAAATTTTGCCCATAGAGTAAGTCTCATAGATATCTATATGTTCTTCTTAAGATATAACAATTATATGTTACAAAGAAAAGTAAAGAAAGCTCAGTGCTTTCAACATTTGATATCTCAAGAAGAATATGTCCCTTTCGACTGAAATGTTCAGAGCACTTAAACATTCATGAGATTTACCTATGAGCAAGATATCAGTTCGATTGACCAGTCACACTTGGAACGTTCTCTCGTAAGAAAAGAATATTCAATTTTTCATTTATTTTTATTTTTATTTTTTTGTTTGTAAACATTTCGATATTCATATTTTAGGTCCAAAACTTTTAACTGCTTTTACTGCATTAAGTTTAGCACGTGATGAAATCGTTTGGTTATTACGACATAGTGAAAATTTTCCAGCTAAACTACAAAAAGAAACAAATAAAAAAGCAACTGGTACAACACGAGATGATTATAGTGATCGAACATATCCAGAATTTTTATTTTATATTGGTAAATTCTTTTTGTTTTTTTGTATTTATTTATTTTTATTTTTATTTTTTGTTCAGAGGAACTTCGTCATTTAATAACAATATATTCATCTGTAATAAAACAATATTATATTGAATGTTTATCAACACTTGATTCAAATGATTTACAAACAAATATAAAAAATCTTAATATGTCATGTACAGAAGATGAATCAATATTATTAACATCATTTTATAATACAATAACAACATTATCAACATCAACAAGTGCTGATTTACGTGCATTACGTCTTGATTGGTTTCGTATGCAAGCTTATACAAGTGTAACAAAAAAATCATCATTATCATCTATATCACTTTCACATAATGAAAATTTTGCACAAATAATGAATACAATTTGTTTTCATTCAAAATGTGTTGATGATATTGAAACATTATTATATGAAACAAGTGATTTATCAATATTTTATTTTTATTTAACACAATTTGATCATTTATTTTCATCATGTATTTATTATCCATCACAAATACGTTATGCTATTGCATTTCCATTAATATGTCAACATTTTATAAATGCAACACATGAATTATGTCCTGAAGAACGACAACAAATTGGAGATTTAAGTTTAAAAAGTGCACATGCTTTTATTGATGAAATATGTAAACAAATAAAAAGTACTGTTTCAGAAATAGCTAATGAATATTTTCTTATGAATGAACAGGTATGATTTAAAAGAAATATATAATTATTTTGCGTTTTAATATGATAATATTATTATGACATGAGAAAAATAAAATCGAGTCTTGAAAATTAGATACTAGATGCATGTATTTCGTTCTAATAGGCTTAATTCTTTTCCATCTTTCCGTATAGACACATGAAAATACTTAAAGTTTCTATGTATTTTCAACCTTTTTTTTTCCTCATAAGAAGATCTGAATAATAAAAAAAAACAAATTGTACCTAATGTGGTGCGTCGAATAAGTTCTATGATTGTCTAGAAGACAATAGTATGGCAATATTTAGATGAAATCTTTTATCATATCATAATTTATTAATAAAATTATTATTTTTAGCTTTTACCTAAAAATGCAGTTATATCTCGTCTACGAAAAAAGATTCCAGCTGAACAATTATCTAAAAAACATAGTTCATCATCTAAACATGATTCAACAACTGGTTCAAATGCTCAATCTATTAAATTATCCTTACCAGGTGATGAATCACGTCGATCAAATCGTCGTGATATGACAAAAACTGATAAATTAATGATGGTACTTAATGAATTATGTTTTTCAATATCATATCGTAAACAAATAACCATATGGGAACATAAATTTTTACCAAATGAATATTTAATATCACATTTAGAAAATCGTTTTAATAAATCATTATCAGAAATGGTTAATTATCGTCCACCAGCTATGGAAATAGCTAAACCATCTGAATTATTATCATCTGTTGAATCTTATATGGATATTTTAACATTAGTTGAATCACATTGTCAAATAGATACAACAAGAATTTTTAATGAAGTACTTTTACAACAAAGTCAACCATTAGATAGTGCAGGAAATGAAACAATAACATCATTATATACACATTGGTTTCTTGAAGTACTTGTTAAACGTATTACAATGGGTACAATTGTTTATTCACCTATTCGTCGATCATTTGTTAGTATTCATCAACAAGATTTAACATTACCATTTGATCCTGAAGAATATGCTTCATTTAATGAATTAAGAGCATTAGTAGAATTAATTAAACCATGTAAGATTTTATTTATATTTAATTTTTATATTATTTTTAAAAAAGTTAAATTCAATAGTTGAAAGAGACAAAAAAAAGAAACTTGACCTCATATAATTCAATTGATAATAAAATTCTGCTTAAAAAATTTCAACAATGAAAATTAACTTAAAAATTCGTTTGAAAAATAATTACAACTAAATTTTATTGAATTTATTATATCACACCAATGTTTTAGCCAGCGTGAAGGTGGCATTCTTCCAAAGATCGGCTTTATAGTACCACGTACGATATGTCTGTGCTTCAAAAAATTGAGCGTTCATTCTTTCGAAATTTTAAATTGCTTTTTCAAAAGAGAAAATCTAGATAAAATACT
The DNA here is from genome assembly GCA_905250125.1 of Rotaria sordida. Taxonomy (NCBI): domain Eukaryota; kingdom Metazoa; phylum Rotifera; class Eurotatoria; order Philodinida; family Philodinidae; genus Rotaria; species Rotaria sordida. Next base: position 43,870 of record CAJNOL010000110.1, read on the forward strand.
CGATTAGACGAAATTTCTAATAAAAATCAATTGCATTTTCGAATCTATCATGTACTTTCGATATAAGTTCTTTATCTATATGTAATACTGGTAAAACTATGAACATTGTGATTGAACTTAATCTTGATTATGAATTTTTGGTTTTTTTTTATTTTTATTTTAGACGGTTGTAAATATTTATGTGAAATGATACTTTATCGTTGTGTACAACAAATAAATGAAATAAGAAAATTAACTCATAGTCAACGTGATCTTTTAAATAATCTTCGTATAAATTTTGATAAACCAACACAAATGAAACTTTATTTAAAACAACTTGAACATGTTGATTTATTATTACAACGTGTTATATTAATTGGTGTTTTATTACAATTAAAAAGTCTTATTGAAGAAGCTTTACAAGATATTTTAAATAAACGTATGCCATTTTTAATGATTACATTAGAACATTTTTATTCACAATATAAAACAACAACATTTTCAAATGATCCACAACATCATTTACTTATTAATGAAATGATATCATCAACAGGTACATCAACAATAATTGATTCAACATTATGTCAAGCATTAATAAATCAAAAAAATTCTATTAATAATACTACAAATAATAATAATACAGATCAAACATCAACAACAAATGAATCTGAAGAATATATACTTTCATGTTTAATTATGGTTTATATAGCTGTTGCATTACCACGTTTAGCAAGACTTGAATCAACAAAATATATTGTTGCATTAGATGCACATGCAAATAATTGTCATTGTTTAATACGTGCTATAAATACATTAATAACAACATTTTTTTTTGAACATGGTCAAAGACATATTGAAGATCGTTGTAAAGAATTTCTTGCATTAGCATCTTCAAGTTTATTACGTTTAATTGATGTTGATTGTGGACAAAATACAAAATATTCAAATACAAATAATAATTCAACATCAAATAATTCAAATGGTTTATCAAATGATATTATACATAAAGAAGCAACATATATATTACTTGAAAAATTTGTTAATCAATGTCCATATTTAACACGTGATTTACTTGAAACATGTTTTCCATCGAGTGTTTTACGTAATGCTTTTTTTATTATTTCAAGTAATATCGAATGAACAAAAAGAGAAAAAAAATTTTTGTCAGATAAACAATATCATTTTGCTTTTTTTTTCTTCTTCTTTCGTTCTTTTTGTATAATAATAATCAGCTTATTTGTTAGATATTTGTTGTGTTGTTTCTGGTTTTTTTTCTCTCTCTCAACTTGTATTTCTATCTTATTATCTTTTTTTTTTTATACACACATGTATACATCTTATTTAAATATCGATATAAAAATATGCATGCGATTTGAAAAGAAAAAAAAAAAAAAGAATTATTTCATAGTCTTGTTTTTGTTCGTTGTAAGACACAATTGAAATGTTATCTAGAAGATATAACTAATAAAAAAATCATGACAAAAAGATTCGAGAAATAGTTTGAGTATTTTTTTCCTTCGAATACGATTCGTAACGAGTGGTCGGATAAAATTTCGTCGTGAGTGTGTTTGTGTACCTTCTAACCCATTGTCGATAATTCTTCAGGATTCTTTAAGACTAGCATGTCATGCGATGAATCTTAATCTCTCATTAATTATATTAAGTAATGTTGATAAAGATATATTCTAACTATCAAATATTAATGACTTCATATTTTTAGATGATGGGTACGTTTTTAGACGATTAAGAAAAGTGTTAACACCAGTCTTCTTAGATGCATATCTAATGTTAAAATACTCATCTTCGACATTAATATAGAATTTTCATTTTACTATATTAGGTTTATTACTTATGGAAAAGATTCTAAGAACGTACTGATAGAACTATTGTATATTAACGCTTGTATATGATATTGAATATAACAATGAAAATCAACTCGAACTATTTAAACTTTGCTTATTTTCATAGTGATCATTCAAAGGTTTTGTTGCAATTTGAAAGATTTAATAAAGAAGGTAAAACTTGTATTTCAACTCAAATAGAATTAAACAAAAGTTTTCTTTGTTTACACAGTTATAGCAATATTTTCAAAATAATTCTTTTCTATATTCATTCTGTGAGAAGATAGAAAACAAAAAGAAAAGAGACTCTCTTTCTCAAGATAAAAACGTATCATTTTTGACGAAAACAATGATATTTACTTACGTATATATTCAATGTATAAACAAGAGGTTCAATAATAATAATAATAATAGTTCTACAGAAATTAAAGTTGATATTTTTTTTTATTTGAGAATCTGTTAAGAGAATCATTGAGAAGTAAAAATAAGTCTGCTAATGAATTCTTTCAATATCATACATATATTCAAACGCTAACCATCATATTTTGAAGATAAGATAAATCTATTGTTTTGTACTCAGAATTACAATGTTTCATATCAACTTTGTCTTCGACTTTATAAATTATTAATGATTCGAAAGTCAGCATGGCTGAGTAGTTAAGTTGTTCAATATATGCCCTCAAGATATTGTGTTTGAATTTCAGAACTTCAGAAATAGAATGATTCGAGATAAATCATTAACAGCTGTTTGTCTAGGAACATTTGTTCGATAGCATGGTAATTACGTTGTAACAAACACCAACCTCTGTTAGTAGTAAGTGTTTAGTCAACGAGAAGCTTAAATGATTTAACGATAGAAGTCAGAGTTCGGCTACTTTGCAGTATTGCTTTTAGGAAAAATATCGGACCTACGAAACTAACTCCAGTCAGTATCCTATAGTGCAAAGTAACAGAAAGATAAGGTATTTCTTCTAATTACTCCAAATAGAAAATAAATAGTAATTCTTATTATTTAAGTTTAAATATGTTTGTAATTCTCTTTCTTTATTTACGACAATCAACATGTAAAATTTTTCTAACATATTCGATCAGAATTTACACTTATTTTCTCGTAAAAGTATTATGAGAAAAAATATTACATTATTTATTTTCTCACGATAGCACTTTATATGACATATGTGTCATAGAACGCAATAACCTATTCGGAAAATAAAGTAAGCAAATTAAACATCATATGGCAGATATAAAAATCTTCAGAGAAGAATATAAAATAGTTTAGATATATTCAATCTAATATTTTATGCATTCAAATTAATGCCTACTGTGCGTTTGGCTTTTCATGAACAAAAAGCAAAAAAACAAATTTTTATATTATACAAAAAAAAAATAGCTCGATCTATTATCTTTTTTTTCTGTCCTTATTGACCTCAGAAAGAAAATATACTTTTTTTTATGCTCTTAGGTTAAATAATCATATGATAGACCTTCATACAATTACATATGTCTAATTCACCTCTTGATACATTACCTGTTGAAATTCTTTATCATATATTTGATTATCTTGATATTCAAACTATTGTTCTATCATTTCGTTATGTTTGTAAACGTTTTTATTCAATAACAAATTCATATGATCGATATAATTTTAATTTTAAATCAATATCTAAACCATATTTTTATGTTATTTGTCAATTAATACCATTTGAAAATGTTATTTCACTTACATTATCCGATGAAGATAAAACACGTGGTCAAATTCAATTATTTCTTTCATTATTTTCTATTGAAAAATTTATTCGACTTCAATCATTAACTCTTCTTCAAATTAATAAAATTCATTTAAATTCAATTGCAAATTATGTTATTACTTCTTCATTAAAAACTCTTTCAATTAGTACACAAATAGTACATGCTCGTGAAAATACAATACCATCTCTTCTATCATCAGCTATAGCTCATCATAGTCTTGAAAATCTTCATTTGAGTATATGGACTAAAGATTGGAATGATATTAAATGGCCTATGAATCGTACATTACACTATATTCAAATTATTAACAGTTTAACATTCAAACAATTTTGTCTTATTCTTCAAAATTCTCCTAATTTACGAACTCTTGTTGTAAAAGAAGTTGAAATACATGATAATGAAAACTATGTATATGTAGCACCACTTCAACAATTGACATCATTAATATTCGAAAATGGTCTTATAAATATCGATACACTTGAACTATGTCTTTCATTAACACCTTCATTAACCTATCTAAAATTAACTGGTACTGGATCTTTATTTAATTCATCATTTGATGGTTGTCAATTGGAAAAAATTATTCGAAAACTAAATTCATTAAAAAAATTCGAATTTTTTCTTCAAATTTTAACACATAATAATTATCGTTCTCGTAATGTTGAACTTCTTATGAATTCATTTCGAACATCATTTTGGCTTGATAATATGGATTGTTCTATTACTTGTGATTATATTATTAATTCACATAAACTTATGTTATATACTCTACCAATATGTAATACTCGTTTTGTATATCATATTGATTTGAAAAAAATTTCTTCATCAAATTTTACAACACGAATTAATCAAATTGATATGGATAATGTACAAAAATTACAATTACAATTAACAAAAGATTTGAATTATCTATCAAAAATAGAGGTAATTAATATACAAATATAAGATTCTCTGAATTTTAACAATATTAAATCGATTTTAATCTTTTGTTTTATTTGAAAATTCAAAAATGTATAGACCAGAATGAATCAACATATTTTCAAAGTCATATGATTACGATCAATAAGGGCATTTTTTTTTTCTAAAATAGTTTGGAAAAATACAAGTCAATCATCATAATAAGCCATCCACCTGTGGATATACTCATTTACCTTACTTTGATATTGAGATTTTTTGCATACGTATTCTCTTACTGTGCACGTGGAAGTTTTTTGTTCTTTGTTTTGAATCAAACACATGCTAAAATATAGCCTTGACAGCGTGGATTACTAATATCATGTTAGTTTTTGTCTGAATCATTTTGATACGTGAGAAGAGTAGATTTTCAAAAAATTAGAGCCTAGATGAATAAGCACTTTGTTCTTTGTTTTTGATCGGCTACTGGTCTTATATAACATTCAAAACGTTTGAAAACAAATTTTAAATGAAAAATTCAAGTATTCTTTATCTAATAATGCAGAAATTAAAAAGTACCATGAAATCTATTTTATATGATATGTTTTACTCAAAACAAAGAGAAAAAAAAATTTTCAGATATGCTGTAAGGGGGTACAGGTACAAAAAATCTCAATGTTGAAGTAAGATGAATAAATATGTTCATGATTGTCTTATTATTTATTTTAATACAATTCTCTTTTTTTCTGTCTTTTTAAAGAACGAATCATCAACTCATGTCTTATTTTGTAATGTTACAAATCTTACAATTGAAAATACTAGTGAATGGCCACAAAGTTCATTACAAGTTCTTTCAATTATTCTTGATCTTTCACATATTACAAAATTATCATTATCTGTTAATTTTATTCCTGAATATATGTTAAATACAGTTGCAAATATAAATATATTATTGAATAAAACACCAAATCTTCATTCATTATTATTATTTGATTATTGGACACCAGATAATTGTATGAAACGTATGGAAACAATTTGTTCAATAATATCATCAAATATAAAATATTTAAAAATTCGTGTAAAAGATATTGATGATATTAAATATATTCTTGAACATGTTGAACATTTAACAAGTGTTACATTTGAATATGCACAAATATTAACAATTAATCGTGAAGAATTTATTCAATCTTTAACATGTTTAAAAAGATATTGTTCATTATGGGATAGTCAATATGCATTACATGTATGGCTTGGAAATAAGAAAAAAACTTTCTAGGAAATATTTCTATTTTTTTTTTAATTGAGTTTTTTGAATAAAATATTTATTTCGAGTATTAAACAAAAATAAAAAATAAAAAGAATTCAATTTATGTTTCATCGTTTGCAAAAAAAAAAAACTTCATTAATCAATCATTTATGTAAAACTAAATAAAAGAAAAAAGGCGCGCTAAAACATTAAGTAATTTACATTAAATCTAGACAAAATCATTGATTTAATCAAATAAAAGCATCATCTGAATTTTTCTTTTTATCTATTGTTTTTTGGGAAATAATTCTACAATGGTAAGTAGAAATATTCGAAATTGATTTCAAAAACAATGTTCGATTGAATTAGCGTGAATGTCTTTCAATTCATATTGGTCAATGTGGTGTACAAATTGGAAATGCATGTTGGGAATTATATTGTCTTGAACATGGTATACAACCTGATGGACAAATGCCAACTGATTGTACTCTTGGATCGGGTGATGATTCATTTCAAACATTTTTTGCTGAGACAGGAGCTGGAAAATGTGAGATATAATTTGTTAAAATTTATATTTAAGTTATCTATATTAATATTGATTAGATGTACCTCGAACAGTTTTTGTTGATCTTGAACCAACAGTTATTGGTAGGAATTATTTTAATCAATTAATAGATTAGTTTTTCTTGTTGAATAGATGAAGTACGAACGGGTACTTATCGTCAATTATTTCATCCTGAAACACTTATCTCGGGTAAAGAAGATGCAGCAAATAATTATGCACGAGGTCGATATACTGTTGGAAAAGAAATTATTGATTTAGTACTTGATCGTATTCGAAAATTAGCTGACCAATGTTCTGGTCTATTAGGATTTTTTGTTTTTCATAGTTTTGGTGGTGGTACTGGTTCAGGTTTGTTTGTTTGTACTTTTTTAATCAAGAAAAATAAATCGAAAGATTTGTTTATTAAATAGGTTTTACTTCATTACTTGTCGAACGATTGGCTGTTGATTATGGAAAAAAATCTAAACTTGAATTTGCTGTTTATCCAGCTCCACGTATAGCAACTGCAGTTGTAGAACCATACAATTCTATTCTCGGTTAGTTAGTTTAATTTTTCATATTTTAATTACAGATGTTTACTTTTTCTTTTTCTTTTTTTTTAGTTACACATAGTACATTCGAAAATTCAGATTGTTGTTTTTGTATTGATAATGAAGCTGTTTATGATGTATGTCGACGAAATCTTGATCTTGAAAAACCAACTTATACAAATGTTAATCGTATAATGGTAATTAAGAAAATAATTAATAGAAAAAAAAATATATATATATTCTATTTAGGCACAAGTTATTTCATCTATAACTGCTTCACTTCGTTTTGATGGTGCTATTAATGTTGATCTAACTGAATTTCAAACAAATCTTGTTCCATATCCACGTATTCATTTTCCTTTAACAACATATGCACCAATAATATCAGCTGAAAAAGCTTATCATGAACAATTAACAACATCAGAAGTAACATCAGCTCTATTTGAACCTGGTAATCAATTAGTTAAATGTGATCCAAGACATGGTAAATAATCAGAATATTAAAAAAATAATTTTTAAATTTTAAAATAATTTATTTAGGTAAATATATGGCTTGTTGTATTCTTTATCGAGGTGATGTAGTACCAAAAGATATTAATGGTAAAAGTTTTTTTTTTTCTTAGTATGTTTGAGATAATAGTTTTATTATTTTTATAATAGCTACTATTTCAACATTGAAAGCTAATCGAAATATTCAATTTGTTGATTGGTGTCCGACTGGTGAGAATTATCAGAAAATTTCTGTATGGTTATGTTTTTTTTCTTTAATTTTAAAATTTAGGTTTTAAAATTGGTATTAATTATCAACCACCAACAGTTGTACCTGGTGGTGATTTAGCTAAAGTTCAACGTGCTGCTTGTGTAAGAAGATAAGTTTTAGATGACAAAAAAAAAAAACAAAAGACTTTTATTTGATCAATTTAGATGATGGCAAATACAACAGCTATTGCTGGTAAATTAAAATATTCATGTTTTTCTGTTTGTTTCTGATATGATATAGATTTTTTTGCTTTGAATATTCGTAGAAGCATGGGCTCGTCTTGATCATAAATTTGATTTACTCTATGCAAAACGAGCATTTGTTCATCATTATGTTGGTGAAGGTATGGAAGAAGGTGAATTCAGGTATGATGAAAAATGATCAATTTGATTTTATTTTATAGTGTTTTTGTTTTTATTGAAATTAGTGAAGCGCGTGAAGATTTGGCAATGTTAGAAAAAGATTATGAAGAAGTAGGAGCTGATACAGCACCGGCTGAAGGTGAAGAAGAGGGCGAATACTAGACATTATTTATGATTTTATTATTATTATTATTATTATTATTTTCTCTGTATGTGATTGTATTGTCATCTGTCTTAATTCTCTAAGTGAAGCAAAAAAAGAAAAGAAGTTTTAAACAAATGAATGTATTTGAATTTTCATTATTATTAATTTTTGATTTTTCGAATTTCATCAATAAGCCATGGTTGAGCATAATATGGTCGAGTTGGAACATCTGCTGATGTACCATAACGAGAACGAAATACACGAGGATCACTTTCAGCTCCTTTTTCTGTAAAAGCAAGTTTAACACCGGGTTTAGATCGATTTTCACGTATCAATAATGTTGGTTCACTAGCATTGAGATTGTTCGGAGTTAATTTATATTCTGGTGTACACCAATAATTAGTTCCTATAGAGGTGGTTATAGAAATTAAGAAGAAGGGGTACAATAAGATATCTAACCTAGAGGAAAATGTGTTTCGTATTCCTGAGGATAAGCTGGTACATTAACCGGCCTAGAAAGACATAGAAACAATTTATTTATCTTTTAAAAAAAGATTTTGCTAAATTACCAAGGATCAAGCCCAACTTGAGCAACATATGGTTGAACATTTGTTTGATTTGGAAGATAGGTAGGTGGTACTCCATATCCTAAGATGATTTGTTAATAATCAAGGACATTTACAAAAAAAAAACGTAATGAAAATCTCTACCAGGAAATGGTGGTGTAGGATTTTTATTATAATACATAAAAGTATCCAACATATTTGGAACTCTTGTTCGATCTGCCATTTTGTTATAGTTTTAATCAAAACAAAAAAATAAAATAATATGTTTTATTATTCTATTCAGTCAGGTTTTTTTTTCTTCAGACATTTATAAAGTTAAATATACGTTGCTATGGATTGATCATCATATTGGCGAAATTTATAGTAACTCCATCTGAGAATAACATACAATCAATATAGATAATCATATTACAAGAGAAGTTCATTATCGATTATTGTTAGTGAATATGAATATTATGAAATTTTTTTCTTTTTTTTTTTTTTACAATTTAATTGTCTTCGTTGTATCTATCCTTCTAATAATGCCATAAATTTGAAAAGAACTATTTCCGAGAAATGTTGTTATTAAGAAAAGAAAAAAAGAATAATAATTAATTTTGAAGTCGATGATTGTTGATATTTTATCAAACCGTAAGAAATATATTCTTATGTTGAGTTTATAATATAATGAAAACTATATCAGATTTAAAAGTCAGGCTATTATAGTCTATAAAAAGTTTCTCTTTCTTGAAATAAACAATCCATAATGCGTTTAACTAACAATTTTCCTGTATATTCATATAATTCAATAGAATTATTTTATGAATCATTCGTATTTTATTTTAATCTCGAGTCATATGAGTTATTTAAAGGTAAGTATGGCATCTCGATTCCATTTTATCAAAATGAAAGTGATTATGATAAGCCAATCATACCAAGAGGCTGCTTCTACATCGTGAAAAATTCACTGAACATTCATATACTTGTTTAGATTGAATACAGAAGCGTATCATTATTTTTTATAACATAATTAGAAGTATAAACAGTGGTGTTTTAATAATAATAATAATAATGTCGCATAAACAATAAGAGTTATTTTCATTTTTTAGTGATTTCAAATGTACAATCTTTTTTCTTTCTAATAAATCATATGTTCAATATTTCTTGTACATTCTATCAATCAAATGGCCATATTAAAGAGTTCAACGCCTATGAGAACTTATGTCACTATCTAGTAGTTCGCTTTTATTCTATCTATCTTTGTATTGGTAATACTTGTAATATGTCAATGCTCTCTCTCTCTCTCTCACTTATTTCACTCAGACTAATTTCTTTCTTGCTTCTTATTTAATCAACTTGTCGATCTCGATCTTCTGTCTATGTGTCTGTCTCTTTTCTAATAACTATCGATTGGCGACAAGAAATGAAAGCAAGTGAACGAGCGAGTGAGTGGGCCGGAAAGAAGAAGAAGAAGAAGAAGAAAACGCACAAATATAGTTAGCAAAAAAATAAAAGTGGCGTTCATTGCTCGCACCCTTTTTTTTATTGTATGTGTACGTGTGCATGAAATATTGATGATGCATTAAATCGTTTCGGCAGTGAGTGCATGCTTCCATTTTCTTGTCAAGTATAGAAAGACACTTGAAAAAAGTCTTCTTAAACAAGCAGATGCCTATTTCCGTTTCACACATATTCAATATAAAATATAAGTATATATGTTCAATAGACTAAACTACTGCTTGAATAAGAGTAAGTAACATCTGGCATTGGACATGAGATCAATCATATTTAGTTTTCTTTTTGTTTTGTCCAAGCCAGGTGTGATGCGTAGATTGTCTTGAAACAATTTTAGGGTTCTCGATTCGCTTTTTTTTTGGGCGTCTTCAACGTGTAGAACTAGCTTTTGACTGCATTCTCTCTCTCTCTCTCTCTCTACCCTTTCTTGTTCTCAATTTCTGCCTCTGTCGCCTTCTATCCGTCTAATCGATACACTGCACGGTCAGTATGTGTGATCGGTGATAGCACATATATCGACAAGATGGCAAAAATCAACAGAATGCCACACTTTGCACGTTATTCTTTTTGGTTTATTGCGATGACGCGTGTCTCTCTAACATATGACTCAATTTCAAGACTATATAAGTCTCTTTCAATCTATATAAGAATCATTACTTATGAGACTAGTGTTTAATTCTAGAGATAATATATATCTATTATATGTAGATATAAACATTTTAATTTTTAACTTTAAACTTGTTATTTGATGTCTAAGAAGAAGAACACGAACGGCTCTTTTCTTTTTTTTTTGTTGTACTGTCTTTTTCTCGATATTATACTATGGCATAAAAAAATAGGTACTATGATAGATATATATATATATATATATATATACACTAGAGAAATAATTTTGTTCGTTGTCCTATTGCTATGTTGCTTCTCTATCGAACAACAGAACTTGAGTGTCGTGATGCCCTTTTCCCATTCACCTCTTACGCTCATTAACACACATACCACGTCCGACATTTAAACTTGACGCACAGAACAGTGTATCTCACGAACATATGCACAAGAAAGGTAAGTAGAACTAAATCATCAACAAAACGACAATTATATAATCTATAATTGATGCTGATAAAGAAAATCAGCTGATCAGATTTATCATTACAATACACAGAAATATAATAGTCTAATCATTTTAGATGTCATTTAGTTGGTCAGCATCATCAAGTCCATCATTTGTTGGTATTAAACCAACAACTACAAATAGTTTTGCTGATGCACTTAAACGACTCGCTGAACATGTAGAAGAAAAAAATAAAAATAGTAAATCAACATATCACAAATATATATATATATATATGGAGTCTTCAATTATAAATTTTATTTTTTCTTTAGTAGATTCAAATAATATTGGAAATTCTAATCTTGTTCAATCATCAATAGACTTTCCAAATCGAATGATTCCATATCATGTAAATAATTCAATATTACCTGACCAAACATTACGACTATATACACAATATATGCATGAAGTATTTGTACTTTGTATATTTGAAAAATATTTGAAATCTTTTGATTGTAGGCTGAAAGAAGAGAAGATATGCGACGACGTTATCTACGAGTCTATGGTGGATCAAATGGTCCTAACATAAATTTACCTATATTAAACAGGTGAACAAAGCAAAAAAAATATATTCGATCGATTAAAATTATTTATTTATTAACAGGCGTCTTGATATTACTGATCCTTATCGATTTATGGTACCCCATTTATCTAGTCTCCTCCATCCACCTACATATTTACAATTACCTACACAACAAACGAGACTAACACAACCAGCTCCATTTTTGTTGCCAAATATCAAAACAACTGATACAACAATACGGTAAGATTTATCTTTGTCATATATCAAAAAGAAAATTAATTAATTTCTTTTACTTTTCAGCATACCAATACAAGAAAATACTGATAAAAAATCATCTGAGGTATGCTTTTTTAATTTTATGAATAGAATAACTTTTAATTATTCTCTATATTAGCAATCATCACATCTTTCTAAACCAAAATTAAAACTATTCCGTCCTTATGATCTTGATAGTCGAAATTCAAATTCTAATCAAACATCACCATCTTCACCAACTGTAACTAAAAAATCAACTCCATCACCATCGACTTGTGTTAATAGCAATTCAACAATTTCTGATGAATCACAAACAGTAACATCGTTTGGTAAAGAAAAACAATTATTTAATACATTAGGTCTCGTTCAACAGTCTACTGATATACTAACAGAAAAATCATCGTTCATTCAAACATCACCATCAGAAAGTTCAACAGCAATTGAAACGATTTTTACACAACAAGATAATCATCTCGATAATAGTCTTTCCAATACAAAAGATTCTTCATTATCGGCTACATTTAAACGTAAATCAGCTTTTTCATCAAATACACAAAATTCATCAAATCGAAAACAATTGAAAATCGATAAAATACACAACAATGTGGAATAATATAAAAGTCAATCTTTTTATTCTTTTGCTTGCGAGTTCAGTTTTAATCGGTTTCTTTTTTTTGTTTGTTTTACATTTTCGTTGCTTCTCTTTCAATATAAAAGAAAAAATATTATTCAATAAGAATAAAATTTATTCTAAAATCGTGGCTTATTCAGTCTAAGGAACGGGTCAATGTTGTTAATCAGGTGAATTGTTTTTCTTTTTCTAATCCCTTACAAATTTGTCATTTTGATACGACCGATTAATTCAACAAGTTTCGACTTGCTGACGTGAATAACTTTGGATATATTTAAGTCGTATATAATATAGTTAAAACTAAAATTGTTTTCACAAATTGTGGAATATTTTTATCATTTCATAAAAAATATGTTTGATGCGGACATAGGGAGAGCCGTCTTGGCACCAACAGAAATTAGATATGACCCAAGAAGATAAAAACATAACTTTTTAGCATTAAAACGCATGTGGAAAGAAATAGTCGTGTAACCGTTCGAAAAATGCAGAACTTAATACATGTTCCGACAAACATTTTATCATCATGATTGGAGAGCTTATTAATAGTTATGTTAATACTCTCAAAGAGACCCAATTATTTATGCAGTATTGGGAATATTACATTCATGTTCATTTTTACTTAAAATCACCAACGTTTTAAGAATCAAGAATCGTGAGCGTGTTTAGAAATGAAATTGTGAACGAACAACGTCTTTCGACTATGATAATTAATGTTAACCAATTAGTTGGTATTTTAGGTAGTTATAACAGATAATAATAAGAAACCAAAAGTTTTAGCTGAAACTCAAATGAAGTCGAAACATATTATTGACTATCTAGGAGTCAATGTGAATATAACCCACCATATTATCCGATTTCAATAAATGTTTTCAGCTATTTAATGATTTATATATTGATGATTCGTCTTATTGTTTGAATTTAAACATATCCATTGACATTAATAACATAAGAGCACTAAAATTCCATTTTCTTTCTCTATATTTAGGAAAGAATATTTGACTCAAACATCATGTTTTGAATTTCATTACAAGATAATGTTGAATTCTTATCGAATTCAAATAGGATCTAGTAATGAATGAGTTACCGAAAATATGAAGGGCGATTCTTATGAATGTATTTGAATGTGAGAGACATTTTTTATCTTTAAGAAGACTCAAAACATACATTAAAAATACAAAGTCAAGAAAGATTATCTATTTTATCTTTCATTTATATTGAACATTATTTTGATATAATTGTAAACGAGTTTATCCCGAAAAAAAAACGAAAATAGAAAAATTCATTACAAATAAGCCTTATAACTTTTACCCCTGTTGACTTATTTTGCGTACTTGAAAAGTTTCTTTTATAACGTTAAAAAAAAAGGTCTTGTATTAGTTCTGTAGTTCATTCTCTTGACGTTCAACAACTTTTCGTCACAGTAGACAGGTATAAAAGATGATTAGGACTACAAAAATGTTGTTTATATCTTTTCAGTGAAGCATACCAACAATCTTAATCATCGAATAGTTCCATACTAAGTAAAACTTTTTTCGATCGATAAATTGGCATTAACTTCAGTAAACTCTGCTTTTTCTATTCCAAACAGAATAACTTACTGCTTCATTTTAATAGAACTTTATGTAGATTTCTTATAGATATTCCAATTCTCAATGCACACTTCAATAGTTGACAAAATGACGCTTTTAAATTAAATACAACACGATCCTAAAAATTTGTCGACTTCAAAAACTCAATTTTCGATTATACGAAGAATGTATTCATAACGAAAGTGTAATCAAATAGCAGAATTCACAACCTCAAACTTAATCTACAACGAAACCTTGCTTCGTCAAGCAAACAAAATTTGCGTCTTATATAGTTTCGAAAAGATTTCTTCGTGCGAAATATTGAAAACGAAGAAAACTCATATTGTTATTGACTAAAGAGTGTTATAACTGTTTAACTCAAAACGAATGAACTTTTGCAATAAACAGGATTATTTTATGGTGCTAAAAAGACAAACGAAACGAATTCTCTAAAATCTGTTGAATGGACAAATGTTTTGCGTTAAGAACATGTGCGTGTGCGTGCACATCGACTGAAACATGGTCGAAATGTTAGTGAATCATGAAGACACGAATAAAAACAAGGTCTGTCTAATGTGAAAACACAAAAAAAGAAAATTATTTCTAGTGCAGTATATTTTATGAGTATACTGCCTGTTCTTCTGATAACTCTCTTTGCTTTTGGAGACGAGAGGTAAAGTGAAATATTGGACAAATATTTTCGCAATGTGTAAGAGATTGTTTCTTTTATTTATCATAGTTCTCTTTGATTAAAAACAGGAAACAAATTTTCTGAACTTTCACTGTATTTTTTTCTATTTTCTCCATACAAAAAAACCAATCATTCAGATTGAGATTATCTGTGAATATTGAATGTACTTCTCACTGTACACAATGGTTCTGATTCGATTATTTCGAGGAACTTACTCAAGTATTTCAAACAGTCCAAACTAATTTTCATCGTTTTAGACTTTATCACGCGCGAACGATTCTGAGTGTTTATGTTTACTTTAAAACCAAAATCGCTCCTCCCTGAACTGGTTCTTAATGTATTTATTATTTTTTCAAGTCTTCTGCTATGAACAATCATAATGTTGAAACCTTAAGAGTTAACAAATGCTGAAGATCGTATCAAGAACAGCATTATCATCTATTCATCATGCTTATTTTATGATTTCATAAGCCAGTCCAATATTCAAGCTAGTAATCATTGAGTTCTACTTAATTCCCGATAGAAATAACCAAAAAAGTATAAAAAATATAATTCCAAAACAATTATATAGAAGAAGATTAACTTAGCACAATCCCTATTACAAGTTTATTGTTAAACGGTGTGCTTTTACTATAGAAAACGAGAGTGAACAAAGAACCATCGCGTAAAAATATGATACGAGCGTAGATGAATGTTAGACTGTACTTCTTCAATTGAATATCAAACTACTTTTTCATTTTTTCTTTCAATCTACGAATATTGTTTTCGGCCCTAATAAGTTCCTCATGAGTAGGTGGCAAAATTTTGCGCAGAATGTCTATCGTTTTTTCGAAGTATTCTAATGCTTTTGAATAATTTCCTTTCTGTTTATATAATGTTCCTAAATTATTGTAGCTTGCAGCAATGTCTGGATGATTACGTGGTAAGACTTTTTCTCGAATCTTGAGAGCTTTTTT
>CAJNOL010000110.1:59745-89784 GCA_905250125.1 Rotaria sordida
TGAAATTTTTTAAGGTGTAGATGAAGAATTGATGCACATAGTTTTTAAATGACAACTTCCCTTTGGGAAAAATTGAGCAAAAAAAATTTAAAGCTAGTAGTATAAATGAGACGGTAAAGTAGATACAGCGAAAATCTTTAAAGAAGAAAGAAATGTACATAGGGCAATCAAAAAGTTTTGAGAACTAATAACATCACGTTAATAAGAAGTACATTATATTTATTTGTCTACAGCAACGATTAGAAGACATCATAACAATGTTCGATAGTAAGTTCGATTTACTTTTGAATAATTTTTTTGTATTCATCGACGTGTGTCAAACTAATTGCTCGGTTATTGCTTAGTTAAATTTATTGCATCTAGGTAGATATTTAATCTATATTCTAAAGTGGTTGAATGACAGAAGCTCAGACGAAGCGAAGTCAATTGAACGTGTCTGATAGACTATATTTATAAACATTTTCTGCTCATTTTTAACAAACTAGATACAATAATCAGAAATCTAATTTCGATGGAAAGTCTAAATATCCATTGGTTCACTTAGCTTACATTTCATCAAAGCTGTTGATAAGAGAGAAATATATCCTCTCCGAAGAAATCGCCCAATCATTCAAAGTTTTGCTAGGTTTATGAAAAATTGTATATACAACAAGAAAAATATGTTTAGATAATACGAAGACCAAAATATTGAGACGAAATGAAATAAATTCAATCGACAGTTCTTATTGCTTGTTCTCACTGCTAAACAAAGGCTTTCGTATTGTACCGAATCTGAATATGTTAAAACTATTGAAGAGCTCTTTTATTTTCTCGAATAAAAAGTTTCGTATTCATATGTATATAATATGCACAATATACTAAATTAAAAAATAAATCGAGTATGATTCGTATGAATTTGGCAGAAATATGAAAATAAATGGTAATTAAGAATGTAATAGTCATAGAACATCTTAATTTTATCAATGTCATATGAAAGTTATACACTCAATTATTTATTCAATGACCATTTATCCTCGTCTTCCTACTGAATTCTTAAAAAACATATTTAATTCATTTTGATCTTATTATCTATTTATGTGTTAGGTATTTTCAATGGATGATAAGATCTACTCAACAACAATTACTTCACAAGCAGATGAGATAACTCCATGAATCCCTTACTGCGGCGTACTTGTCTCGCTGTGGGACACAAACCGATCCAGCAAGTTCAGTGATCCGGTGACCATCAGGTGCTCGTAAACAAAGACCGTAATGACCAATTTTAGTCTTTACTATTTCATTTTTTCTAAGGAATGAATAAAACTTAAAAACTGAGAGTCATCAAATGAGTACGAATTTCGTTAGTTTAAAAATAATTTCAATTTGTAACATAGAGCTCTGTGATAATAAACAGCGACAGTTTCAAAACAAACATTCATGATTACTCATGTTAATTAATAATCAATTCAAGAAATAATTTAACATTCAAATTTTAGTTTTAAAAAATAGCAATTAAAATGTGTCTGAACTGAATGTTGTGAAAGGAAATCTGAAAAGCAACCTGATAAAATGTGAATAAATTCATTCTTCATATTTCGTTGTTTAGATTTTTTCTAAGCTAAATTCTACTTGCAGATTGATAATTCTTTTCAAATATACATATATATTTTTTTTTGCTTTCGTCTCAAAGTAATCTGAAAATAATACAGAAAAAGTTTAAATCGTTTTTTTCTCAATTCTATGTATCTCTCTATCTAAAATTAATCGAAAATCAAAAGCTACACTTCATTTTCACTTGAACTATTTCCAATGATGCCATCTATATGAGATAATATAACTCTCTGAGTTATCGATCTCAGAACTACATTAACTGTATGTCATAATTGATTTCAAATAACTCTTATGGATAGCAAGGAAACTTTAACATGCTTTTTGTATTTATAAAAAGGAAAGCAGCTTTATCGCATCAAGATTAATCGATCATTTTTATTTGCTCTTGGATAAAACATTGGTTAGTTGACGAAAATCGCCAAATTTCTATGACATGGATGAAATTGAATAATAGAATACTGATATTTCTTAAATGCGAATATTTATTAGAAAGGTATCATGACTGTGAATTTTCACAATACTCAATAAATAGAACTCGATGTCATCTCTAATAATATATTCGATATACATAGACACTCTTCTTTCTTTGGTTTCATCGAATAATGTAGCTACTAAATGGCAGAAAGCCTAATGAGTTGATCGCATTTTCCTTTTTTGGCATTGTATTAGATCGTCCGTCACGTACACAGACGAATCATTGTTGTCACAGATTCTTTTGATTAACTCATTGGTAGTTTTTGACTATTAAACATTGTCTATTATACGCGGACACTATATATAAGGTGGTAATAATTATACGTTTTCATTTCAAATATTGAAATGAAAAAAATGACTCGATTAGAAGACTTATCTAACGAAATATTCTTCGAAATATTTGATTATTTACATGCACTTGATATTTTTACGGCGTTTTCAACACTCAATCAACGTATTACATTGATACTTTCTTCAATTCCACTTCATATTGTCGTTTCCTCATCTCATTGTCATCGTCAAATAAAATTTCTTTCTTTCTATCTTATCAATCATGCACATCAAGTAGTTTCAATTTCTCTTGAAGATTCAATTCGTGATTTTACATCTGTTATTTCTTTCTTTTTCATTCAACATACATTTGAAAATCTTGAACACTGTTCACTTTACTCATCATATTGGTCAATACAATCGCGAACTGCATTGGAACAATTAAAAAATCTTATTAAACTTAGATCGCTTCGATTTATCGTAACAAATCATATGCAACTTTATGAAAAAGAGAAACAATATATAAGTCAAACTATTTTAACACATCAATCATTTTCACTTCGCTCGCTCGATTTTGTATTTTACTTCAATCATTCTCATTTAACAACTGCCGTTACTCTTAACTGGACATTAACATCAATGTCTTTAACATTTTATGATTTACCTCGTCGATTATCAATTTATTGTGTTCTACATGTATTTCATATTTATCGTGCATTAAGACGTTTACGTGTACTTATATCAATTCCTACAAATCCAAATATTTATCATGCATAGTACGTTTTTTATGAAATGATATGATTTCGTATTAGACTATTGGTGGGAGCGTTGTAATTACCGTAAGAAAGATGATCACAAACATGACTTGAACTATGATATATAGATCTCATTTTCATGTACAAACCCATGTATCCAACGAGGCCGATTTTGAAAACTGATACAGTCGTCTCACAAATCTATTTTCCTTCCAATATCAAAATCTGCATATATATGCGTTGTTGCATTAACAACACTTATATCCCTCAACAGAGTAAAGATCTGTTGTGTTTAGTTCTATATTCTAAAACGAATCTGAACTCCTTTCTTTTATGGACACCCCTCGTTGGGTTGACAAGTTTACTGATAATTCACTCGTTGTTCTTCATTTTCATTGACTTTTTTTCTGAATTGAAAATTGCTGCCAATATAGTCAGTCATTAAAATAAAAGGAAAATAAAATACCATATCTTTATGCATAATTATACATATATCTGATATTGACTATTTTCTACAAGATTATAAATTAATGAATTGTTTTTTTTTCTACGTTGATCATTTAACAACTGTATGCAAATAATAATGCATGACTCTACTCGTTCTCATTAACATCATGAATGTAATGTTTTATCTGTCGAAATATATTTCAATCATTCACATTTCCATGAAAGCTCTGCAATATTTTCTATAAAAAGAAATCAACTTTCCTTTTTGTCCAAGACTATCTGCAAATTGAGAGAAGAAAAAAAATAGAATTAAATGTTCTCGCTAATATTTTATGTTTCTAATCATTGAAAACAGGTTAAAAAAGTCATTGGGTCATTATTTTTATTTAGTGCGCCAATGTTACCAGCAGCTTTCCAAGATAATTTACCAGTACTTCCATACTTGAAATTTTTTGATTTACAAACAATAACAATGTGCAATATTGACTCACTTAGTGTTATTCTTCGTTGTATGCCTAATCTTCGTCAATTTATTTTCACTATTACGTCATCTAAACGAATCTCTCGTTATATTCGTGATTTGCTCGATGGTTATAAATGGCAACAGTTACTGATGAGTCACGCATTAAATTTAAAAAAATTTGATTTTCTTATTAGCTTATTCAGTATGCGAGCTGTAATAAACATGGATGATATTGTTCATTCATTTCAATATTTTGTTGAACATTATGATGGTTGGCATATGTCTGTTGAATGTTCAAGACTTTGGACTGAAAAATTAAGTAAAATAATAAAAGATATTATTGAGTAAAACTGGTTATTAATTTATATGATTTTTTTTTTTTGTAGAAGAATGTATCAGTTTGCGAACTCTAACATATTCAACTAATAGACAAGAATACAATTCTCTAGAACCAAGCATGATACTTGGAACATTGCATGTACAATCGACATTAATAACAGATGATCAATATCACAATTTTCATCAGCATAACACAAAATTAAAAGTTATTGTACCTATACATATAGCAATAACTGGTAATCTACCATCTTCTGCACCATTTCAAAATGTTCAACATCTTGTGATCGTATTTCAACAGTCAACATTAACATTATGGGAAAATTTATTGAAACTCAGTAAGAAGAACATATTTATTTCATTAATTCCTTGAGATTGCACAATTGAATCATGTTATTTGTTTACTTTTATTTAGTTTCTATGTATCATCAGGAAAATGATGAAATTGGCTCTAAACAATATGTGAATGTACTTAAGAGTTATGTAGATTTATCTACAATAAAGAGAATAGATTTTGAACCAAAGAATGATATATCTCAACTTTATTATATTGAACAGATCTTATTGTAAGTTAAATTTTATTTTTTTGTCAAACCCTATAATATATTTCGTTTTGAAATGAATTGATTTTAAAGAGAATATATTTTAATAGTTGAGAATTTTTCACTATAGATAAAGTCCAATAGATTGGTTCCGAGTAATTTGTTATAAAGACTTTTTTCAGTATAAAGTATAGTGGTGAAGATTGCATATTTTATGAATGACAAATAAGCATTAATTGCACGATATTTGGAATGATTTTACTTTATAATTTTCAAGTTTTAGTCGATTCTATGTATGCTAGTCCACATACTTAGAGTTTTGTACAACGTAGTATAGTTTGAAACAGACACATCTCAACAAAATTGTATTAATAAGGATTAGAAGTATTTGTTTTAATTTGAATGATTCTCATTAGATGTATCTAGAGAAAACGGTTGAATCTCGTTTTTTTCGAATGGAAATCAATAATAAGATTCATTATTTAATATTTAAGTCTTCCTGTTTTTTTTTTGTTGTAGGCTATCTTCAAATATCATTGAACTTAAGATTGGTACTCAATTGTTTCTGTCTTTGACTTTATTCGATAATCCATCGCTTATGTCCATTTTCAATCAATTACAAACACTAGAATTATTAACAGAAAATGTTGACGGATTAGAATTATTAACAGCTAATGTGTATTTTTCTTTAAAATATGCATCAAAATTAATTCAACATTTTTCTTCACTTACCGATATTCGACTTCAGGTATATTCATTTGATATATGTGCACGTCTTGTTGATATTCTTCTTGACGGATTGGTCACTTTGCTTTATCTTAAAATATATTTTGTCAATGGTGTAGTATTTGACAATCCAAATCTACGTGATTATATTATTGAAAAGCGTCATCAAGCATTTCCATGCAGAAACTTCAACAATGATCATGTCATTGTCATACTCCAGAAACAATCATTGGAAATTTATCTCGCATGACTTCATCTATCTATGTTTTTTTTCTTGAATAAGTGTTAAATAAAATAAAGTGAATCGTTAATCCATTTGAAAAGTTGATCCATAGTCAAAGAAAAACCTGTCTGACATAGAAAAAAAATCAGTTCTGTACATGATATAATTATTTTACCAAACGGCTTCTTTTTGTTTTCGCTTAATTTTCTAAGTTCATGATCGAATCAGTCTCATGTAACAATTGAATATCAATAAATTCAATAACTGCAGAAATGCAAATTCATTGAAATACTTCCTTATCACACGAACATGCATAAACACTCATTGTCTCAAAAAGAATTGATAACCGAAAATCATTCAAACAGTAAATATAACTACATTCAAAAAATGATACGCTTAATAAAAGGTCTATCTTCTATATTTATTATGTTTTGGAACTTTGAGAATAAAAAAAGTACCATGAAAGGAAGCAACAAGTTATTTAAATTCAGAGAAATTGCGAAGAGTCTACAAAAACACCGGCTTTCCGCATTGTTTCCACTTTTTACTCGTTCTATTTCCGCTATTCTGACTTGAGACGATGGCAATCTAATCATAATATACATTTTATTGTATAAGGTCATATGTATGTAATTTCTAAACGCTCAATCGCATAGAATTTTTAATCACTGATGGAACACTAAAATCGAAATATTAATTCTTTGAATAGGCGATAATTTAAGAAAATTAAATCTATATACTATAACGCAAATATCTATCGAAATTCAAATTGGATGAGATCTCTATGTTGAAAAAACTCATATCGTCATGTTTTATTACTTCTAATATGACTTAAGTACGTGTTGCTTTCTAGTGAGATTTTATGCTAAAAATAATATCAATAATGTGGTGGTAAATCTGTTTTTTCTTTTCTTTTAATTGAATTTTCCATTAGAAATTATAAGCTAAACTATAGTAATAAAACCGAATAATTGATCACACCTATATTTAGTTGTATTACATATATCTTCAAGGCAATTATATTGTTTGCTTGGTTTGGCTCAAAGAAAAAAAGAAAGAAAGTTAATGATCATGATCGTATTTTTTACATACAAGAATAAACATGTTAAATGAATTCAATAAATGGCGTTACATTATAAATGAACAATGATGCGGAAGATCTTTCAAAGCAATATAGTCAGGTACATATACGAAATTTCTAACTAATCAACTCATACAAAAACCTGTATACATAAATTTGTCAATACATATGCAATTAGATTTTCTACAGTTTAAAATAATCTCTTCATCTTTATAAGAAAATACTATCTGTTATTATAATGCATTTTCTAATATAATATTTCTTTAAAGAATTGCGTTGTTTTTAACAAAAAAAAATACAATATTCAAATAAATAATGATTATTTCATTAAAACTAAATATTTTTGCAATTTAAATCTGAATAATATTGTAAGAGAGTCTATTCTTTGAATAAAGGATGTTTCATAAGTTATGGGCCTATAAAATCTCGAAATTGAACAGTTTTTTTTTTATATGAATTTTACTGAACTATGAATTCATTGTATGTAACGTAACGCAGTTACACAAAACGATACACAGTATCTAGAGTGTAGATGTGACTGTCCTCTGTACCTGCATCCTAATTATCATGTTTCTTCTGTTTATATCACTATTATTAAAACTTTCTTTAACATGGCATTCCAATTCGTTAAACAAAGTTCATCCACTCAATCAACCGAATTAGAAAACACTATTATCTTTCCTTGCTCATCTCGATCTATTTTTCTGCATCGTTCAAATTGTAATTCTCACCTAATCTTTTCAATTTTTTTCTATGTTTCCTCTTTTTTTCGCTACAATATGTGCTAGAAAACTTTTACGAAATGTAAATTGTCAGAACTGATAAGATCAATTCACTCAAATAAAAGCTCTTCATAATAACAAAAATTACTATTATTATTAAAAGAAATAATATCATCGGATAATATGTCATTTAAAACATCATCCTAAATTTTCGAAGCTCGTATAGAATATAATCACATAGGGATCACTCTTTGTTTACACATATAAATTAATTTTCATTTAGATCCAGAACTTATGGAACACTTTTTTATATATAATTTGCTTTTATAAATTATGTTTACTATATGCAACAACGAATTTAGAGGAGGGCGCTAAGGACAATTGCCCACTTTCCAAAAGATTTTTCTCATTTTTTTTCCCAGCAGAAAAGCCTTAATAATGAGTTAATATTATCTCTAATGAGCTTTAAAATATGTTTTGTAATCATGATCACCTTCTATCATAAAAATCTTCAATCTATCACTGAATATATGGAATATATAAATAAGCATATGTTAGTTGAGTAATTCTTTTTTTGATAAAATGATGTCACTACTTTCTAGTTAAAAGAAATTGTTCTTAATTCTGATTGGTGTTTAATACTTCTGTCTTTCTATTTATTGCCGTCATTATTTCTAACATCATGTAATCACAAACGTTTTTTTTTATTTTCTTTTCAATATCTTAAATATGGATAATACAAATACGGATAATCCATATGATGTTCTATTCGAACGTTCATTAGCAGTTATTATACGTGAATATGGTTTTGATAATATTGAATTATCTGCTTATCATCAATTTCTTGATATATCAAATACAATTCTACGTCGATTATTACTTAATGTTAAAAATTTTATGGAAATTCAATCACGTACAGAACCATGTCCAGCAGATCTTGCACGTTCATTACAAATGATGAATGTTAAATTATCATCATTACAACAAACATATAATCATCCAATAAAACATCGTCTTCGTTCACCTGATCGTCAAACTGAAACACATCCAATGAAATTATTTCGTGTTACATCAACAACAAATAATACATCACGTAAACATCGTCCTATATATATACCTGATTTTTTACCTGAATTTCCTGATCCACATACATTTATATCAAGTGAAACATATGCTGATTTACGTAAAGATTATCCACGTGTTCGACATTTATTAGCTGATCAACGTCGTGCATTACAACGTTCATTAGTTAAATTTAAATTACAAACAAATGAAAAATTATCTGTTATTAATACACATGGAACTAATATTAATGATTATTATCTTATTAAAAATACTATTTCACCATTACCCTATCTATCAGCTTTATTACCACAAGATCAAATGGAATCTGAAAGTACAGAAACTATAGAAGATGAAACAGTAGCTAATATATCACATAGAACAAAATCTTTATCAGCAACAGATGATGGTGAAATGTAATTAGGTAAGCTATAAAATAAATTGTTCTTTTTATGTAATTGTATATGTTTCTCTTTTTTTTTTTTTTTGGTTTGTTTACAAAAAAAAAGAAAAATAACTAATGAAATGATCTTTTTTTTCTTTTTGTTGTAGATTATATGAAAATATTGTAACTTAAATGAGGTTTTTAGTTGAGAGAGTAAGATGTGAATGAAATTTTTTCAAGCTGAAATTTAATTATTAAAATACTTTTGATATTTAAAACCTATGTGATAATTAGGAAATAAAGAAAAAAAAAAGAATGAATTTATGTTTAAGAATTATATGATGTAAAAAAACAAAAAAAAAAAATGTCTATTGAAGATTTTTAATTAATCATAGATATTAAAGAATTTCTGACGAGAATTAAAAATTTTTATAATAATCAAGTAAAATCTGTTCTATTCTATAAAACTATAATTTGAAAATTAATTTAGATTTTGATGAAGAAATCTCGTATGAAAATGAAGCTTTAATTCGATTGATTTTTATTTTGTGTTTGACAAAATAACAATTATTAAACTATTTATTGATATCTTTAATTCAAAGTTTTGATTTGAATTCTATACTTAATTATTATAAAATTTTTATAACAAAATTCTTTGTTTTTGTTCACTTCATCAAGTCTCAAGCTTTGTCTAATCCAACATCAAATATCTCGAAATATAATCATTTTCTTTTAAAATTAAAAATTAATAATATGCGTGATCAGAATTAATAGATTGTTTTATTTTGTATACTTAAGTTACGAATGAAACTTCACTCTATTGTTTATTTGGTTTTTTTACTCTTGGTTAAATAACCTTTGATTTAAATATTTTTATATTCTAGATCTAATCTTCTTTTTTTTCTATGTCTCATACATCATCATCATCATCAGCTGCATCACATTCACCTCGTTTTGGGGATCGTTTATCACAGCCTTCTATTCCAAGACGTGAACGAACACTTTCACAGTAAGAATTTTTGTTTTCTAAATAGACTTGTCATCATGAAAAAATGTACCCATGATCTCTATATCATTCGACATCCAGTACAAGAATTATTATTCACTTTATTAAAAGGAAAAGATTCTTGATATTCAAAAGTTTTAATTTCTTGCTTTACGTATAAGATCTATACTAGAAAACAAAAGAAACCCTAGATAGTATATCTTATTCTAATAAAAATTTATTATTCTATTATTAAATACGGCTAATTTAAATAATAAATATTAATTCTTTTTATGATTTAGATGTGAACGTGCATTACAAAGTCCATCATATGAAGGTACAATTGAAGAATTTTGTCGTGAACGAGGTCATGGTTATATTCGACCACATGATCATTCAAATGAATTAATTTTTGTACATGTTTCTGAGTAACTATGTTTTTTGTTTTTTTGCTGACAAATTATTTTATTTTAATTTTTTTAATATATCTATTCAGTATTGATGATGATTATGTACCAAAAAAAGGTGATATTGTTTCATTTAAAAAAATGTTAATGCCACCAAAAAATGAAAAAGTTATGGCCGTACATATAAAACTTCTTCATTTAGCTGAAGGTGTTAAACATGAATCATGGGAAGAAGCTGTTGAACATGATATGGAACATCGACGACCATCAAAAACAAATTCAATACCACTTATACAAGATACAGATGAAAATAATGATCATATACAACAGGTTTTATCTCATAGATCATCTGTTACTCATATTGATTAAATTTAACAAAACTTAATTTCATAGATTTGACAAAAAAAAAACACATGAATATGTTTCTTTCTCTTGTTTATATGTGTACTGTCTATGTATGTAACCCATCATCTCTTTATTATGATGAGCTCAATTTAGAAAAACCATTAAAACATTATATATAAATATATATATATTCATTATTCTTGATATGACTAATCGATTTTGTTTTTCTCTAGATTTATTAATTGATTTATATTTAAATTATGGTGAGAAAAAAAAATGATATAAATGTTAATTTAAACATTATTGGTTACTTCTAGGGAAATCAAGGTTCAAGTGGTCAACGACGAGGTGATGGATCTGGAGATAAAGAAGTAAGAATGAGAAAGAAATTTTAGTCTAATGGAATTCAAATATATATATATATATTTATTATAGAAAAAAAAATATGAACCACCAATTCCAACTCGAATAGGTAAAAGAAAAAAACGTACAAAAGGCCCTGAAGCAGCTAATAAATTACCTCAAGTATTACCATATACACGTTGTCGTTTAAAACAACTTCGATTTGAACGTATAAAAGATTATTTATTACTTGAAGAAGAATTTATTAAAAATCAAGAACGTTTAAAACCACAAGAAGACCGTCATGAAGTATAAAATTTATAATTTTTTTTTTTTTTTTTTGTCTAATTTAATCTTTTTTTTATAGGAAGAACGTTCTAAAGTTGATGATATTCGGTATGAAAATAAATTTTTTTTTTTTTTTTGTATTTTTATAAAAGGCAAATTTTTGTTTTAGAGGATCACCAATGGCTGTTGGAACATTAGAAGAAATTATCGATGATAATCATGCTATTGTATCAACATCAGTTGGTTCAGAACATTATGTTACAATTATGTCATTTGTTGATAAAGATCAACTTGAACCAGGATGTACAGTCTTATTGAATCATAAAGTAATTTATCGATTGAATTATTTAATCTATGACGCAAAAGTTTTGACACAATGTATATATTGCACTCATTTTTCGGTCACTAAAAGACTTTTTCGCTCTTGCCGAATAGGTGTTAAGGATTTCTTTCTGAGGTATAGCCGAATTGTGTATTTCTAAAAGTAGATTTTGAAACAGTGATTGAGGATTGCGCTAAAATTGCTATTTTACTTTGTACAGTAGAGCTCGTCAGGTTCGAAACCAATCCGATATGCTCTATTGTACAGACACAATTTTGAAGTTTTCTTTTTACAAAATTGTCTGATAGCTGCTCAATCTTACTCCAGAAAGAAAATTGGATTCTCGTTGCTTCTGATTCTAAGCAACTGTCTTTAAGTGGCTAGAAAAATTGATGAATATTTTTTTATACCAAGACTTTTTCTGCGCTATAGGTTAATAATAATAATAATGAATGTTTTAGGTTCATGCTGTTATTGGTGTATTAGGTGATGATGTCGATCCTATGGTTGCAGTTATGAAACTTGAAAAAGCACCAAAAGAAACATATGCTGATATAGGTGGATTGACAACACAAATTCAAGAAATTAAAGTATGAATAATATGATGAAAAGTTATTGGACTAAATTTGATTATCATAGCAAAAAAAAAAACAAGAAAATTTTTGTAACAAAAAGAAGAAGATTTCAAATATATCTCTATTTTAGGAAGCTGTTGAATTACCATTAACACATCCTGAATATTATGAAGAAATGGGTATAAAACCACCTAAAGGTGTTATACTTTATGGTCAACCCGGTACAGGTGAATGATCATAAGATTTATTGTCTCAAATATATATATATATATATATTATTTTTTAGGAAAAACTTTATTAGCTAAAGCTGTCGCTAATCAAACATCAGCAACATTTTTACGTGTTGTCGGTTCAGAATTAATTCAAAAATATTTAGTAATTAATTTAAATAGAAATATTTCTATTTAAAGCAAATTTTTATTTTTAGGGTGATGGACCAAAACTAGTTCGTGAATTATTTCGTGTTGCTGAAGAATATGCACCAGCTATTGTTTTTATTGATGAAATTGATGCTATTGGAACAAAACGGTAAGAATCGATTACTTTTTTGTTTTCTTTGATATGATAAAAATTTGTTTTTTTTTTTGTATGTCATAATTTAGTTATGAATCAAATTCTGGTGGTGAAAGAGAAATTCAACGTACAATGTTAGAATTACTCAATCAACTTGATGGATTTGATTCACGTGGTGATGTTAAAGTAAAATATTAGAAAAAACAAAAAAGATTTTTATTATTCATAATTAAAATTATTTAGGTTATTATGGCAACAAATCGTATTGATAGTCTTGATCCAGCATTAATTCGTCCTGGTCGTATTGATAGAAAAATTGAATTTCCATTACCAGATGAAAAAACACGTCGAATGATATTTAAAATTCATACAGGTCGTATGACACTTGCTGATGATGTTAATTTAGAAGAATTAATTATGGCTAAAGATGATCTCAGTGGTGCTGATATAAAAGTTTGTTTATTTTAATTAATAATAATAAAAACAAAAGAACTATTTACATTTTATTTTTCTTTAGGCAATTTGTACTGAATCAGGTTTAATGGCATTACGTGAACGTCGAATGAAAGTTACAAATGAAGATTTTCGCAAGAGTAAAGAAACAGTACTTTATCGAAAAAATCAAGGCACACCAGAAGGATTATATTTATAAACATCGAATATTTAATCATAGGAAAACTCGCATTAAAAAATTTTTTTTTTTTTATTATTCAAGTGTTATTTTTTTTGTTTCCCGTGTTGTTCTTTTATTCTCGAGACAACAATAAACAAAATTTAATTAGCAAAAAAAACCAATATATACATATATATATTTTAAAAAAAGAATGTTTTTATTTTAAGATGAATGACGATATTAAACAAATTCAAGGTATTAAACGACCTTATGATTCAAATCCAACAACGTCTAATGCTGGATATCAACCAGTAGCAAAAAAGAAAAAAGGTTTGTTTTACTTTTTTTTAATACTTATTTTGATTTATTCTGTGAATATGATGTATGATTGACTAATGATTTGTTTTCTTTTGCTTATAGGTGTACCTATTGTTGGTACAACTCTACGAGAATTAATACATACAAGTGTCAAATCAGAATCGACGACTATTGATAATCGTAGTCGTAATTGTCCGTATTTAGATACGATTAATCGGTATGATTTTAAAAGAAAATGTTGAAATAATAATGAGAGTTAAAATTGTTGATTTTCGAACTGATTTCAACAATATGAAAATCAATAAGAAACTCTATTAAGACTTATTTTTAATATCAAACTCCTTAAAATACCTACAGAATCAATTCTCATAAGTTGACGAGGAGAGATGACCGATCAACTTGATAATTTTATTCATGAGTAGAGTCCGATAAGACTGATTAAAGTTAAGAACGGCCCTTCTAGAGTTATTACTGTTTTACTAAAACCTTTTAACTCTAGTAAGTTCAAACGGAAAACAACATACTTCAAGCATGAAGTCCCTGCTGTTTTCCCACCAGGTATGATATTCATAAAACTTGGGTGATAGTATTTTTAACTGAAATTTTGCCTATAGACAGGTCTTGTAGCTATTAGAATGGCTCAAAAAGTTTTAGTACAAAAAAAATGTGTTCTTCACATAATCAGTATCCGAAAAAAGATCATGTAGCACATAGGAAGATCGAGAAACTGATGATCTTCAACATTCGATATCTCTGGAAGGATACAATCTTTTTAGCTGAAACTTTTAGAGCATTTTAATGATCACGGAACTTATCTATCGGCGAAATTTCAGATCGAAATACTAGAATTCGAGTTTTTCATAAATACTTTATCATAGGCACAAAAATAAGTAAAACGGTAATGATTCCTATTGAGCAGTACATGAGAATAAACTCTTCTAGGCTTTTGCTATTCTCCCCATCGTATTCTACGTTATCCGAATAACAAAAAATCACTAATGGAACGAACGATTAGAATTTAACAGACATCTGACCAAATCCAATAATCGAACTCCAATGAGTATCTTTAAAAATTTCATAAGACTTTCAACAATTAGATCTAATTCTATTATAAAAAAATCTCTTAATTAATATTATTTCTTTTTTAGGAGTTTACTCGATTTTGATTTTGAAAAACTTTGTTCAATCACACTATCAAATAATAATGTCTATGCTTGTTTAGTTTGTGGCAAATATTTTCAAGGTTAATTATTTATTATTTCGAAGATCTAAACATATATATTTTGTTTCTTTTTTTTTTTTGAAGGTCGTGGACAAAAATCTTGTGCTTATACACATAGTGTTGAAGTTGAACATCATGTTTTTATAAATCTTCATTCGCTACAATTTTTTTGTTTACCAGATAATTATGAAATCATAGATTCATCATTAGATGATATCAAAGTAAAAAGAAAAAAACATACATACACAAGGTGTTCCAAAAGTCATAACTATTTAATAGATACAAACAACTCGCCTATTGGTCACGTTTAATCGAAACCTTTCTTTTTCTGTTTGAAATAGGAGATTAGTAAATTTTAATTTGTAAAGATTAAGTTAAACTGTAGTTGAAAGTGTTACGTTTCTACACTGTTCACGAACTTGATCTCTACAAGTCAAAATTTACTAATCTTCTATTACAAGTATAAAAAAATCAAGTTTTGATTAAGCTTGATCAGTAGCTGAGTATTGCCGATAGTAAGATTTTTATATTGACTGCCTTATTTTAAGGTTTCTAAATACTTAAATATTTTCATAATTGCGTGCTGCTACTATTTGAAAAGATCTTGACAACAGAACGGAATCATGTCTAACATTTTATAATGAAAGCATAAATTGAACACTACTAGCTATTAGGACTTTATGAGACTCGGTTAAAAGTAGTTCAAAAAAGTACGCTCGAAATTTCCAGGTGAAAAATCTTTAATTTAGACTAAACTCAATTGCTAATACTTGACTAACTTTTCGTGAGCACAATCCAAGGCTCTCATCATATGATGAGAAAGTGTCAGCTCAATATTTAGAGCTAGAATTTTGATAACAACGACTGAAAATTCGTCAGTTGGAAACTTCCAGGCTCATATCTATTAATCATTAAAACCATAGAAACCGATAAAAACTCAGCTTTAATGTCCAAAAAATGTCAATAAAAAAGCAACTAGTCAGGTTTTATGTATACTGTATATATTAAATGATCATGACTTTTGGGACAGCCTGTATTTGTTGTTTTTTTTTTCTATATACTCATTTTATTCAAAATTTAGTATGTACTTAATCCAACTTATTCAAAAGAACAAATAGAACAATTAGATAAAAATGAAAAAATGGTTCGTGCTTATGATGGAACATTATATTTACCAGGTTTGTTAAATACCAAAAAATAAATGTTTCATTAATAAATATTTGATTATTTGTTTTTTTTTTAAAGGAATTGTTGGTTTAAATAATATTAAAGCAAATGATTATTGTAATGTCATCTTACAAGTAAATTAATTTTTTTTGTTTTTAAAATTTTTATTTTTCTAAATTTACAAATTTAGGCTTTAATTAATGTTGGTCCATTACGTGATTATTTTCTTCAAGAAGATAATTATGCTGATATACGTGTAGCACCTGGTGATATAATGATAAATTTAGTTAAACGTTTTGGTGAATTAGTTCGTAAATTATGGAATCCAAGAAATTTTAAAGCACATGTATCACCACATGAAATGTTACAAGCTGTTGTTAAATGTAGTAAAAAACGTTTTCAAATAACTCAACAAGGTGATCCTGTTGAATTTCTTGCATGGCTTCTTAATAGTCTTCATTTAACATTAAATGGAACAAAAAATTCCAATAGTAGTATTATTTATAAAGCATTTCAAGGCAAAATGAAAGTTTATACTCGAAAAATTCCACCAATTGATTTAGTAAAATAAAAAATATTCATTCTTTTTTTGTTTGAATTTCTTTTTCTTTTTTTTTTTAATAGAGTGAAGATGAAAAAAGAAAATTATTAGCCATAGAAGAATATAGAGGTAATATAAGAAGATTCAATTTTAATTTTTATTATTATAATTTTTATTTAGAATATGATGAAGAAATTCCATATTTATTTTTATCAGTTGATCTTCCACCACCACCATTATTTCGTGATGAATTTAAAGAAAGTATTATACCACA
Organism: Rotaria sordida; assembly: GCA_905250125.1. Lineage (NCBI taxonomy): Eukaryota > Metazoa > Rotifera > Eurotatoria > Philodinida > Philodinidae > Rotaria > Rotaria sordida. The sequence continues at coordinate 76,734 of CAJNOL010000110.1, forward strand.
AGTACCATTATTTCAAATTTTAACTAAATTTGATGGACAAACAGCACAAGAACATAAAACATATAAAGATAATTTTCTTAAACGTTATGAAATAAGAAAATTACCACCATATCTTATTTTATGTTTTCGAGTAAGATTTTAAAAAGAAAAAATATTTTTTTTTATGGAAATTTTAATATATTTAATTCTTTTTTTATTTTAGCGTTTCACAAAAAATACATTCTATCTGGAAAAAAATCCAACTATTGTCAATTTTCCAATTAAGTATGTAGTTTATTTACTAAATAACGAATTTAGCTAAGCATGGATTATAAATGAGTATACCAAAGAAATACAATAGATCTGTTTGTATTATAAACTATGGAGTTATAAATATATGTCTGCAATACAAGTAATATATCTGCGATAAAGAATACAGAAAGACTGGTATCTTAAATTGTTTTCTAACTATATAGATTCTTTTCACGTAATAATATAGAATTTTATTAACTCGATTTTTTCTCTTAAGATAATTTTTATTCTTTTTATTTTTAGAGATAGATTTTTAATGAATAATAAATGAAATCTTATCTTCATATTATAGACAATAGACTTGTATTAAGTTTAGAAAAAGTTGTCATGACATAGATGTTACATCAGTGTTTCAATAAAAATATCATTCTGTCTTATCAAGAACTCGTTCAAAATAAATATAGCACACTCTTAGAGATTCCGTACTGTAAACATTTAGGATAAATATGACTTCATGTGTATTAAATATAGACACGTCCTGTAGTATTTATAATAAAATGACTAACTTCAAAATTTAATTTTCATTCAATATTATATTAATTTTTGACTTGAGAAATCTTTTACAAATAAATGATCTTTTCATTCAAAATGACTCTATGAATAATAAAAATAGTTTTTCATTGCTATTCAAAGTGAATTATTTATTCTGATGTAAAACAATATGTTCGACTTAAAGAAACTCATATGAATATCAGAAGATTAATTTTTCTTAATTTACATATAGATTAGTCAAAATAAAATGTGTTTTTATGACCTGATAAAAATGCTCTAATCTTCTTTCACAAAATACAATAAATATAGCCACAAAAAGAAATGAATAGAAATTTTTTCCATAGATATTGAACTAAAATATAAGAAAAAATCTTATTTATTGATAATCTTTTTTTTCCTTTAATCTTGCTTATTGGTATTTGTTCATATTATTCAGAAAATTAAAATGAATATGATTAATTCTATATGAATACAAAGAAAAAAAAAGAAGAAGATGCTTTTTTTCTATATAATGAAAAAAATATGCTATTTTTTTTTTTAGAAACGTTGATCTTCGAGAATTATTACCTGAATATCGTATTGAACCATCAGCTTTAATTGAAAGTCCATCAACAACTTATGATCTCATTTCTAATGTTGTTCACGATGGAGAACCAGGTTAAATTAAATTTTATAATTTCTATTAAAAATTTTAATAGTTCTTTCGTTTTTTTTCTTGATTTTAAGGGAAAGGTACCTATCGTGTTCACATTTTACATAAGGTTTGTTAGAATTAGAATAATGAAAAAAAAAACTAAATAAATCAAATGATTTGATTTTTTTTTTAGGGTTCAGGTACGTGGTATGAGTTACAAGATTTACATGTCGTCGATGTTTTACCTCAGATGATTACACTTTCCGAATCATATTTACAAGTAAAAAAAAATATATTTTTACATCTTTTTTCTTTATTTATTAAAATATTTTCTAGATTTGGGAACGTCGCGATGTTAGTCAATTATTCACGAAAACTTGAACAATTTTTCTTTTTTTCTGTATTCATTTCTTGGTTTTTTCCTTTCATATATTAAACTTCTTTAACAGTTAAATGATATTTAGGAAAAACTAATTGTTTTAAATGTAAAAATAAATTTTGTGGTACTACGGGTAGATCAATATGTAATGGTTTACATTCCCATATTAATGATGTTACAATAAAACCTAAAAACATATCAATAGAATAATGATGACGTTCTAATATTGTACATATAATACGTTGAATTATATGAAACCAAATTAATATTGGCAGACCATAACGTAATATTCTTGATGAATATTGACGAGATAATATTGTAAATGAAATAGCTGTCAAAGTATAAATAGTAACATGTCCACTATAAAGTAAATCATTACAAGCACCACCAACAAGTACTTTAAATGGATTAATAGGATCAGTAAAATTACAGAAAGGTTTTGGTGAAGGTAAAATTGTCATTGAAAAAAGAAATATACGTAATGTACGAGCTATAATTAAACATCGTGCACCTTTTTGAACTATAGTTAAACCTTTACTACCATTAAGAAAACAGAAAAATACCCAAATTATTGCTAAGTTTTCGACTGATAATTTAATACCCATACAAATTTGTTTTCTTGAAGTAATTTTTTTTAGATATTCATAAGCAAGATCACGTAATGGAGTACGATCATGTTTAACAGATGATATTACTTGTACTGATGTATTTTCAATAAAAAATTCCATGGCAAGAAATAATAAATCTCTTAATGATTTCAAAACATATATTTGTAATTCATAACTAACACGTAATTTATATTGATTTTTAATAAAACGGAATGAAAAATATCGTTGCATTATACCTAACTTCCAATAAAAATATTCACTATATCAAATATTCATGGGATTACTTGGAATATGAATAAAATCAAATATTTGTTATTGCTGCCATTATAATGTTTGTGAGTTCCATCAAAATAACATTCAGCATTTACCAATTTTTGTTTCAAACAGCTGCGCTTATTATACGAGAAACAAAGAATAAAGAAAAAATATAAAAAACAGTTATATCTATATCATTGTATAGACACATTTGTACAGGTGAAATAGACACATGTTAAAGTCAAAGATTTTGTTTTTTATTCATCATCCAACATAAAATGCAAATCGATTATATAAATCAATAAATCAAATAATTCGTTTTTTGTTCTTTCAAAGTATCAATTATTCTACACCAAAAAAGTCTTTTCAGTTACAAAATACAACTGATTAATGCTAACACAAGGCCATACATATAAATTTGTTTACAGAATATATTCAAGCATTCCTGTTACACAGTCTCTTAGGCTTTTTCTCTCTATATACGGATAGTATCATAACCAAAAAAAACAGCCGACTACTTCTGGCATTTGCAAACATCTATAGTTATTATGTTACTAACTATGTTTGTCATGTGCTTAAGTATTTTCTGTCGTGTTATTATGAGATATCTTGGTACAAGGAGAACAGTTGAAAGATAATCATAAAAGAACGTAATATAATAAGAAAATAATAGTTTACTCCACATGTGAAAAGAACCTTGTTGTTGAGGTTTACGATTCATTTTTTTTTTTGTTTTTTTTCGTATTATTTGGACTAAATAACTTATCAAACTTCGTGCTCATATCAACACAAAAAGTGGTTGTTTTTTTCCATATTTATGACTGATATGATAATTTTCTAAATATAGAAACATTAAATGAAATAAAATTTTTAGACTATGTCAAAAACAGTCATTAAACATTTTTGTTTTTTGAAGGTTTTATTGATTTATAACTTCTCTTCAATTATTAGTAAGTTAATGCATTTTGAAAACTTTTTTCTGTCAAGCAGTAGAATTTTTATATTCTAGAAGAACAATTTCAATACAAAGAAAAAAGCGTCATCTTCAGGTGGAAAGAGGTTTATTTTTCTTCTTTTATTGGTTATTTGATATATATATCTGTTCCAATGATATATGCAAAATGCGACCCATTTCTCTTCAACATTGTATCATCATCGCGTATCAGGTGCAATATGATTCATATGAGAATGACCGATTTTTTTTTCAAATGTCCCAATTCTTATTTTACTATGTAACACTTTTAATCTATTAGAAACATACCAGATTTTTATCAGTTACAATAGTTGTATGATAATAATATGTTATTGTTTAGATTATATATATTGCCCTAAACGAAAACAATCAAGCATTTTGCAAAAAATCTTTTAGCGAAATTTCCTCGTCAAATCTTGACATAAATAGCATACAATTTTTTAGAAAACATTTAATTATTTTCTTTTTGGACAATATATATATATATATCTATGTAGCTCAAACAATAACAAGTCACTACTGTAACTGATGAGAAGAAAAATTGAGACATCATCAAGTCAGACTACTCACTCTAATATATGTGTACGTTATTATTACGAAATAAAAGCTTTGATACTTTTTATTTTAGAGTATTTAGAGGTAAATAGTAAGTATTTAATTTTAGTGTATTCAGATCAAAAATAGAAGATTATGCGCAATTTATTTTTTAAATATTTAATATTTTGTTAAGATAATAAATTTGATCCTTTTATGCTTTTATTTTTCTTTATTTCGATATGTATAGCGATTTCTTATCTATCTTTTTAAAAGAAATAATAGACACTCACACCTACTCTGCATGCTAAACGTTAAGGTCATATGCTCACACGTACACACCCTAAAAACGCAAAAAAAAATTATTGTCACTTTAAGTAAAAATATTCGTCGAACTATTCGAACTATATAAGTCCGAGTTTTTTTTATTTATCATCGATAAGATATGTACTTGTCGGTCTTGTGATAAACAATAAATAATCGTAGTTTTTATTTCGTATACATTCTTTTTTTTTTCTTGCGCTGTAGATTTTTTATTTTTTTTTCTTTTACTTTATCGTAATAAAACCTAATGGTTTGTGAATCAAAGATTTCTCCAATTAATTTATCATTATGTGGATGTGGATTTTTGGGTGTATATCATGTTGGTGTTGTGTCTGCATTTAAAGAATATGCATCTGAAGTACTTGATAATAATATGTCTGGATGTTCAGCTGGTTCACTTGTTGCTGCATGTGCTATGAGTGGTTGTTGTCTTGGACAAATGTGTAGTGATGCACTTGAAATAGCAATACGAGCACGTAGTCGTGCATTAGGACCATTACATCCAACATTTAGTATTGTTGATATAATACGTAATGGTTTAAGAAGAATTTTACCACCAAACGCACATGAAATATGTTCAGGACGTTTATTTATATCATTAACACGTTGGAAAGATAATAAAAATGTTATTATAAATCAATTTCATACACGTGAAGAACTTATTCAAGTACTTATTTGTTCAAGTTTTGTACCATATTGGTCAGGAATAATTCCACCTAAATTTCGAGGAGAAGTAAGACAAAAAAAAAAGATTTAATTAAAAAAACAAACAAACAAATAATTACCTGTTTTTTTTCCTAGTATTATTGGGATGGTGGTTTAACTAATAATAATCCAATTATTGATGAAGGAACTATTTTAGTTTCACCATTTGCTGGTGAAAGTGATATATGTCCACGAGATGAATCTGGATCATTTTATAGTATTGATTTTAAAGGTAAGAATTTTTTTTTCTTTGTTCTTACGATGAAACATATCCAAGTGTTAAATCGCTTTTGAGCCAGGATTATGTGGATCATGTGGATTCTAATGAGTTATGAATATCCTAGAAAAAAAGTTCGAGCTATTAGCTTAATACTGCAGAGATATTACATTTTTACGGTAGTTTTTAGTATAACATCGTGATCCCCTCAGGAACATCGAGAAAACTGATTTTCGAATTTCAACTTGAAACTTCCCATAGACACAGGATGTGATGGGAATAATTTATTGTAAAAGTTTCAGATTTTTGTGGAACTCACATATATTTTCGAAGAAAATAGTAAGTATAAGTTTTAAATTCAAGTTTTCGTGGCTCCCTTTCCCTCCATTACAGATACTTAGAAACTGAAGCCTCCATTACAGACCCTAGCAATCGAGGATAACAGACGTCAGACTTTGTAGTTTTTTTGTTTTTTTTGCAAAATTGATCAAGTTATTATTAAGATCTGCTGTATGTAGATATAACAGATATGTAAAACAGACATATTTGCCAATTCATTCAATGATTATAATAATAAGAGTGTTAAATTAAGAAAAATGAATTTAAAAGAAATGAAAAATAGAGAGCGAATATCAACAATGCAAACAAAAAATAGAGCACTCGTAGAAAAAATAAAAAAAATTCTGTTCGAAATGCAAAAATTAGAAAGATTCTTGTTCTGACGTTCGATTATTCTGCAAAGTAACTGTAGCTTACAAGAGGTTTTTCACTTTACATATTTTCTATTAGTTTAATGAGGCTAGAAAACATTTGTGAATTCCATCTTTCAGCTTCAAAGAGGCGGCGCTAACAAGCTTTTTTAACTGCTTTTATTCTGAAATAAAAATATCTGGATCAACCAGTGCTCATAGGAGAAGTTAAAACGTGCTTTTACCATTGTCGTATGTTATGATAGGAAAAACAAAATGATCTAAAACTTACATAATGAACTATTCTCATTAAGGTGTGTCTCTGTACAAAGTTTCAAGTCGAAACTCATGGCTCAATTTTCTTGGTGATCGTGAGCCAAATCACGACATTGTACTAGAAAATACAATGCTTTGGCAACAATAAATCAATAGTTCGAATTTTTTTTCACAGTATTCATAGCTCTTTAGAATCTACATGATGTACATAGTCCTGGCTCAACAATGATTTGACACTTGAATATATCCCCTTGTTAGTGATATATAAAAATGTGTTTTTGTTTTGTTATTTGAACAGGTACAGATATATCATGTACACAAGAAAATTTATATCGTATGACTCATGCATTGTTTCCACCAAATATTTCTGTATTGAAACAAATTTGTTGGCGTGGTTATATTGATGGAATAAAATTTTTACACACGAGAAGTAATTTATTGATAAATTTTTTTTTTTTTTTATTATATATAGAAAAAAATATTTCATTTAGATATGGTTAAATCTTCACATTTAAGTGCAAAAACAACAATATCATCTGTACTTGGTAGTGAATATACAGAACCAGCAAATGATGAAGAAAAACAATTAGCTAATGGTGGTATTGGACAAGATGTTAAACAAATGTTTGAAGATGATGATGATACAGATGATGAATCGATAAATGATGATACAAGTTCTGATGAAAATACATCTCAATCAGATGAAGAATCAAATACTGGTAGTAGTCAAATAACATTTAGTCCATTTTGTGAAAAAGTAATACGAAAAAAAGAATTACCAACACCATTATTTGCTGGTAAAAGAAATTTATTTATGTAGATTGTTTTTTATGAAAATAATTTGTTTTTGTTTTGTATACATAGTATTTGCTGATGCAAGACAAAAAGAAGAAGATCCAATACGACGATATTTTACAGAGTCAAGTATTTATAAAGTTTGGTCTTTGATGGCTTTACCATTTACATTACCAATGGATCTTACTTATGCAGCAACGAAAAGGTATAAAAGAAAATATTTAATTTGATTGAATTTTTTAAATAGAACACCTTAGGTACATTTTATTTAAGTTAAATTATGTAAGATAACGTAAACTTTTGTTATCAAAAAATCAAACAAAATGAAAAATGATAACGTAATATGTTAGTGAAAGTTCTTATCAATTGAATATCTTTGTTTGAGTTTATCAAAAAGAAAAATTTACTTTTTGAAGTATTATTCATATGCAGCAGAATAATTTGATTATATATTAAAATGACGAATATGAATTTTTTGTTTTCATATAACAGAAAAAAAAATAATGAAATTATTAATATTATTGATGATTTCATGGAAGTTCATTACTTGAGAAGATTTCATCATATTATAAAATTTATTAGATCGAATCGATAGTAAAGAGTTTCTTTTTTTTCTCAGTAAATAATAATGAGTGATCGAAAAGTAATATTCATTCATGTTTTTAAAGACTTTTTAAGAAGCCTGTAGGAATTTGAAAACATTGAGTTAAAATCACAATTTTCTATTCTTTCTGAAGATGAATTCAAACTTCTTGTAGGAGTTATGAATCGACTTTTTAGAGGTCCGTACACTTACGAGGGACGTACTCCAACTGTTTCCGAGTTTTTGACAGCTATAAGTAGGTTTTAATGAGACTAAAAAAACTCTAAAAGTGTTCGTGTTCATGACTTTTCTATTCCGAGATACAATCAAATGTATGTCAAAAAAAATTGGCTTTTTATCATTGTTTTAAAATATCGTTTCTCTATATTTTTAAAGAATTCGAATGTTAAATACATTTAAGAAAATATATGGCAGGCATTCATGTATCCCAATTTCAAATCTTAACTAGATGAAATTACCAAGTACTGAAGATTTAAGAGTAAAGCACTTGGTCTCAAATATTTTCTTGCATATATCAGAAACAACAAAAATAAGAATGTGGATGACTCACAGCTGCACTCTAAACATGTGTTCATAAAGAACACAAAATTATGATTCTAACCCAACATTTTCAAATATTTCTGCAGACTCCTTAAAAAAAGCTGAAAAACGAATGAACATTTTAACTAATTACTTTTCAATCATTCGTTATCTTGAAATAGCATACAATTCTTATGATGTAACTTTTCTGCGTATCAGATACAATTTAAAGAGTCTGAAAATCATATGTCTTCTATGATATTTTCTGTTTTCTCATATAAGGTAACGTTGTTTATTTTTGTTAGTTTAAAAACTAAATAAAACATTCGTTTAAAATGAAGAAAACTTCAGATTCATGAAGTCTGCTATTGTTCCTTGATCAATTAGAAGAAACATAAATCAATTAATAGCTTTGATATTGAATTGCACTTTGTTTTTTTTATTACTGTAAAATATATATAGAAAAAAAAAACATTTTAGACTTATTTTTATAATCGTTAACTGCAAACTTATTTATAATCCTTCTTATCATATTTAAATTAATTAATAAAATAATTTCAATTATTTCTATTTAGAGTCCTAGGCGCTTTTTATCCATTATCTAAGATTGATGAATCATCACGACAAAATCGTGCAGTTAGTTTTCTCTGTTCAGTTTTTGGTGATGAAAATGATGATAAATCTTGTTATCACGTCAATGAGTAAGTTAATTTAAAATTTTTATTCAATTAAATTAAAAAATTTCTTTTTAAGTTGTGAATGTACGGGAAGTCGAGCCTCTTCATTAGGTCCTCATCATCGTCGTCGACGAAGTCGTCAACAACTTCGTCCTCTTCCAACTGTTCAATTAAATTCTTCTCATAGTAATTCTAATAATCAACGTCGAACAAATGTACCAATTAGTACAATAACATCAGATCAATTGGATTCTTCAAGTGATAATGAAGAATCATCTACAAATAATGATGATATACAAGAATTATCATCAGACCCAAATTTAATTCAACATTATCCTCAATCAGATCTAGTTATGTCTATAAAACCAACAAATTCAGATCAAGAATATTGTCAGCAATTACAACAAATGGCTGATTTATCAAATCGACAACGATATAATGAACAATCATCATCATCATCATCACCATCAACAACAACAATACCATTTTTTGATAAAGATAATCCTTTTATGGATACAGAACATAATGAATTAATGACAACAAAACTTGAAAAAGATGTTTTATTTGATTAGAAAAAAAAAACAAATGTAGTTACCGGTGTTTTCTCTTATGTTTTCATGCAGTCTATAATATGTATAGTTTTTCTTTTTTTATATATATATTTATGTTTGTGTACATACACCTATTTCTGTTGTACTTTGTAAATTTAATTATTGTTCTTTTCTGTGTTGAACAAGAGCTTTATCAATAATGAATTAAAATTCAGAAATAGAGTATTCTACTATATGTAAATATATATATATAGTGATATTTAGACCAGCAATGTTTGTTTGTTTTTTTTTAATAATTTTTTATTGTGCTTTCAAAAGGTAATTAATGTAATAACAGTATGTGTGTTGGCTTTTTCCTTTTTGTAAAGTTATCTATTGGTATTTCTCCCTTTTTTTTTTGTTTTATTGTTGTGTGTTTTTGTCAGATATTAAAGTCTAATAACCGAAATAAAATAACAAGTTTTTTAATTTTATTGTTTTTATTTTAGAACAAAAAAAAAATGTTCTATATTATTGACCAAAGGAAACAGAATAGAAAAAGACAAAACATATTCTTTTTCGCTTTTTCCTCTCCACCCCCTTCTCTGCATTTTTTTTTCTTTCTTTTTCTCTGATTTTTTTTTTCAAATGATGTCATCATTCACAGCCATGTTAAAATACGCTTATATTCATTTCTTTTTTTTTTTATACTTTCTGTTTTACCCTTCTCATATGGTTACCAATGTTGTTTTTGTAAAGAAGAGAAAACGAGACCGTATGACACTGTAGTTTTATGTTTGACGCCCAACATAGGAAAGAAAGAAAATGGGGGATGACTACACAGACTGAGTTAAGTTTTTTCTTTTTTCTTTTTCTATTTCAACCCTTCGGGCAAGTGTAGAAGGCGAACACATATGAATTGAATGACACGTATCAAGGCATACGTTAGTGATTCTCACACTCTTCTTCTTGCATTGATTGCGTCATTTTAACTAACAATCGTTATTTCGTTTCATTTTAGATATTTGTTAGTGTTCACCTTTTTTTTTTTCCTTTTTTCTTTTTCTTTTGTTCTCTTTTCTTATTATTTCATTCATCCTTGAAAATGGATTTTCTTTCGACCAGTAGTTCATCATGTATCGATGATGTTGTATCAGTCAATATTAATACAACAAAAAAATTATCAACAATTAATTATGAACAAAATAGTGAACAATATTTACGAACATTTTCTACATGGAATGAACATGAACAATTATGTTTTGTTGAAAATTTATTAAAACATATGAAAAGTCATCAACATGGTCAAGTTAATTTATTTTTATTACCAATGTTAAAACGTGATTTTGTTGGACGTTTAGCATCTTATGGACTTGAACATGTTGCAGAAAAAATTCTTGGATATTTAGATGATCAATCATTAAAATCAACTGAACTTGTTTGTCATGAATGGTATCATGTTATATCTGAAGGTAAGTTAAAATTGAAAAAATTTTTAATTCATTTTACAAACATTTTTTTTTTCTTTCATAATAAGGTATGCTATGGAAAAAATTAATTGAACGAAAATTTCTTTCAAATTCATTATGGCGTGGATTAGCTGATCGTCGTGGTTGGACAAAATATTTATTTCGTCAATTAATAATAAACGGTGAAAAACCAAAACGTCATGAATTTTATCGTCAATTATATCCTCAAATAATACATGATATTGAACAATTAGAAACAAATTGGCGTACCGGAAATTTTCAATTAGAAAAAATTCAATGTCGTTCACAAAATAGCAAAGGTGTTTATTGTTTACAGTATGATGATGAAAAAATAGTTAGTGGTCTTCGTGATAATACAATTAAAATTTGGGATAGAAAAACTCTTGAATGTATTAAAGTTTTAACTGGACATAATGGTAGTGTTTTATGTTTACAATATGATGAAAAAGTTATTGTTACTGGTTCATCAGATTCAACTATTCGTATATGGAATGTTAAAACTGGTGAATTACTTAATACACTTTTACATCATTGTGAAGCTGTACTTCATCTAAGATTTTCAAATGGTACAATGGTAACATGTTCAAAAGATCGTTCAATTGCTGTATGGCAAATGAATTCTCCAACTGATATAACTATACGTCGTGTATTAGTTGGACATCGTGCTGCTGTTAATGTAGTAGATTTTGATGATAAATATATTGTTAGTGCAAGTGGTGATCGAACAATTAAAGTTTGGGTATGAAAAAAAAAAAAAAATTATATTGATTTCATTTTTTATTCTTGTTTTATTTTAATAGGATACAACAACTTGTGAATTTGTTCGAACACTTCTTGGTCATAAACGAGGTATTGCTTGTCTACAATACCGAGATCATATTGTTGTTAGTGGATCTTCAGATAATACTATACGTGTAAGTTTCATCTCAAGTTTTTAATAATGAATATAAAGAAGTCAAAATAAAAAAGATTTTGAAAATTAACTTTCTAATTTTGATCGGAAATACTCTAATAGCATGTGTTCATTTTATGAAAAAATAGAATCTTAATTATGTTTTCTTCCTATCAATATTATATTCTGAATATTTTCTTCGTTTAATGATGCACTTAATTCGTTTCCTTTTTAGGTTTGGGATATTGAATGTGGCGCTTGTCTTCGTATACTTGAAGGGCATGATGAACTTGTTCGATGTATTCGTTTCGACTCAAAACGTATTGTTTCGGGTGCTTACGATGGTAAATTAATTTTTATTGTTTTATTTTCTTTTATTCAAAAAATACAATGAATTCAATATTGATTTCTTTTTTCTATAACAGGTAAAATCAAAATTTGGGATCTTCAAGCAGCACTTGATCCACGTTCTCAAACAGCATCACTTTGTATAAAAACTTTAAGTGAACATACAGGACGTGTATTTCGTCTACAATTTGATGAATTTCAAATTGTTTCAAGTTCACATGATGATACAATACTTTGTTTTAATTTTCTTCAACCCGAGTTATCGAATTTACCTATACAACAACAACAACATTCATCATCTGCTTTAGGTGTATGTCAAGCACAAATAACAAGTTTTATACCATCATCAACTATGGAATCATCCGATGATGGAAATATAAATGAAAACACTCAAACAACAACAACAAATGCACTACACAGTCAAGTTTCAGTTCAATCAACAACATCATCATCTAGTTCGGGAAAATAAAATATTGGTCGAAAAAAAGAAGCGCGAATCCAATTTTGAATTTTAAAAATCCATTCTTTGAGAAAAAAATCGAGTCTGGTTTTTATTTTCTTTTTTCGAATCTCGCGCATTGTGTCTTGTCTCTTTTTCTCGTCTTTGAATATCCCCCTTATGTGTCTGATATCTCTCTTTCTCTGTCTTTTGTCCATATATATGTATGTTTTCAATCGAGGAATAGAAAGATGTTCTATTATTATATATTGTTCGTCGTCATCTTGATTAACTGTTGAAAAAAAAATCAACAGTAGATCTATATTTTTTGTACACGAAAACGAAATAAGAGAAAAGAGAATAAAGAAAAATTGCTTTTA
>CAJNOL010000110.1:89884-163764 GCA_905250125.1 Rotaria sordida
TCATGCAAGGAAATAAGAGAATATGAAAAAAAAGAATGTTAGATGTATATTAGATGGTTATGTAAAACATATAGCATAAAGGTGAAAATAAGTAATTTCAGAATAGGTATAACATATGAGCAAAACTATTTATATATCGTGCATGAATAAATTCATTTTCCATCTGATGATGTCGGCGTCGGAGAAAGTAGACGTACATTATCAACATCATGTAATGTATGACGAGAGATGCAAGGTAGAACGAACTAATAGTATAAACAGACGGAAAGACAGAAGGCGGGTCGAAGCGATTTTTCTCTCATTTTTTTTTTTTGTTTTTACGCAATTGTTCATCGCTCAACTTTCTCTCATGTGTACATATGAAATCATTGACGATAAGTAGATCAATTCCGTGTGGTTCTTTTCTTATGTGTATATATATTTGTACTAAGGCTCTCTTCTTTTTTTTTTTTATTTATTTCTGACGTAAGAAAATATGGATTAATCTTAATTATTATGATGAACGTATGAGTAAGTAACTTAAGATAAGTTTAGCTCATTTAGACATTAAACATAGTGATTTAAGACATCAATGAGACATATGTCAGATTTATTGATAAATCTATATTTAATAACAATGACACTTGTACAGCTGCATTACAAGTAGTTATATGCATGTAAGCATGTTGTTTGAAAGCAGAAGGTTAATGACATGTCTCGGCATGTATAGAAGATATGTAACCTTGATGATTGGTTTGAGTTTTGTACTCGTCGTATTTAATTTTTCCCTTGTTTCGCTTTTATGTTGATTCCCCAAGAGAATTCTTTTTTTTGAGTTAGTCTTCAAAGAAAAGAAGAAAAAAAAGCGTGTGGATGCTACTTCTATAATAAGACGAAAGACAATCAATTGTGATGAAATAAAAGATACATTCATTTTTTCCTATATATATTTTAGTTGATTATCATAAATTGTTAAGTATATGTCTATTGTAGATAAGCAATTGATCTCTTATATTGTTAATCATATTAATCATTAAATATTTAAGCCTAAAGACTAATCGTGATCAATAGACAACGAACAATGTGATATGGCCGAAAGTTATTCGGCGTCATTATCGAGGACATGCTTATTGTTGTTACTCGTCATATCATTGTTACTATTGATTTAATTCTCCTTATCATCGTCATATTTGCTAAAACTGAAAATTTAACATATACAAACGAATTTGTTTTACATATTAATGAAGGTGAACAAGCAGCTCGATCATTAGCTGAAAAATATCATTTAAAATTTGAACGAAAAGTAAAATATAAAAACAAACAACTTTTTTTTTTTGTTTTTTGCTAATGTAATTTTATTATTTAAAAAGGCTATACCAAATCAAAATTATTTTGTATTTCGTCAAATAATAAGAAATCAACGACGAAAACGTTCATTAGATGGATCTGATAATGATCTAGTTAATGAACTTAAACATGATCCATTAATTGATTGGGTTGAACAACAACAAGTTAAAAAACGTGTTAAACGTAATATTATGTTTTATCATCCAATTAAATCATTATCTTTACCATCGAGATTTAACGATCCAGAATGGGATAAACAATGGTATATGGTAAGTTTTATTCTTTTTTTTTGAAAATAATTTTGAAAATATGTTTTTTTTTTTTTAATTTCTTTAAAAGCACGATGAAAATGAACATGGTCGAGCAATGAATATTTCAGGTGCATGGCGTCTTGGTTTTACTGGTAAAAATATTGTTGTAACAATTCTTGACGATGGTATTGAGAAAGATCATCCTGATTTAATACAAAATTATGTAAGTATATATATATATATATTATTAATTGAAGTGTGCTGCGTATTGCATGTTTTGCATGTCAAAAAAAAAACACGCCCATAAAAATTTCTAGGAACCACAAGCAAGTACAGATATCAATGGTTATGACAATGATCCACAACCACGTTATGATCCAACAAATGAAAACAAGTAGAAAAGATTTTTTGTTTTTTTTTTATTTTTATTTATTTTGATATAAGAAAGAAAAAAATTTACAAAGGGTATATATATGCGAGCTAAATTAGACTTAATATATTGTTTATAGGAACCTCGTGCTAGTTATGATATCAATGGAAATGACAGCGATCCACAACCCCGAATGACAGCGACTAATGATAATAAGTAAATAGAGGATGAGAATTTTCACATTGACAAACTATGATAAATTTGTTTGTATTTTTATTTATTAGCATGTCTAGAGATGAGAATGATGTCTACTTATTACTTTCTTTTGCTGTACTGCATGATTTATTAGATTTTATTATGATAAATGAGAAATATGAAAAATTATTTTTGAATTTTTTTTTTTGCTTTGTTCATTAGACATGGAACAAGATGTGCTGGTGAAGTTGGTAAGATTTATAAGAAGTTTCGTTCTTTTTGAAATAATAATTTTATTTTTTAGCTGCTGCAGCAAATAATAATATATGTAATGTTGGAGTAGCATTTAATGCACGAATTGGAGGTAAGAATTATGTGTAAAAAAAAAAGTGATGATAGATTTTTCATTTTTTTTTTTTTTTTTTTTTTTTTTGTATTTTAGGCATTCGTTTATTAGATGGAGAAGTAACTGATTTAGTTGAATCAATGGCATTAAGTTTTCGTCCAGATTTTATTGATATTTATTCAGCTAGTTGGTAAGCAAAATTCCTATTTTTATATGATAAATTATTTATGAAGGAAATTGATTCAGGGGCCCGGATGATGATGGAAAAACTGTTGATGGACCAGCTACATTAGCACAAGCAGCATTTGAAAATGGCATTAAATATGTAAATTTTATCATCGAAAAAAAATAAATTATTCTCTTTTTTTCTTTTTTTTTAGGGTCGTCAAGGTCTTGGTTCAATCTATGTTTGGGCATCTGGAAATGGTGGAAAAGATGATGATAACTGTAATTGTGATGGTTATACAAATTCAATTTATACAGTATCAATATCAAGTGCAACTGAAAATGGTAATATACCATGGTATTCCGAATCTTGTTCATCAACATTAGCAACAACATATAGTAGTGGTGCATCAGATGAAAAACAAGTTGTTTCAACTGATCTTCGAAGTCAATGTACAGAAAATCATACAGGTAAATTATTCTTAGAATTAATTTATTTTAGAAGTTTTTTTTTTTCTTTTTTGTTTTCTTTCTATCAAAGGAACATCAGCTTCAGCTCCAATGGCTGCTGGTATAATTGCATTAGCACTTGAAGCTAATCGAAATTTAACGTGGCGTGATATTCAACATTTAATTGTTGAAACAGCTAAACCAAAATATCTAAATGCATTAGATTGGAAAACAAATGGTGTTGGAAAACGTGTTAGTCATGCATTTGGTTTTGGTATGATGGATGCTGCTCAATTAGTTTTAAAAGTAATAAATTAAAAAAAGTTTATTTCTAAGCAAAAAAATGATTTTTGTTTTTCTTAGGCTCAAAAATGGAGAACAGTTCCTTCTCAACATATTTGTCATCAAAATGATCCAAATATAATTGCAAAGTAAGTTAATAATCGAAATAAATAAAAATATTGAAATATTTATATAGAACATTTAAAAAATATGAACGTGTTGTTATTCAAATGTATGCTGATGGTTGTATTAATACAGAAAATGAAATTAATTTTCTTGAACATGTACAATCAAAAGTGTCTGTTAAAGTTAAATATCGTGGTATGTTTTAACTTTTTTTTGAAAAATATAGTTTATCATTATTGTTTTTGTTTTTCTCACAAAAAAAAGGAAATTTACAAATATTTTTAACTTCACCAATGGGTACAAATTCAACATTACTTGGCCGAAGAGTTGAAGATGATTCTATTGATGGATTTAATAATTGGCCATTTATGACAGTACATAATTGGGGAGAATCACCACGTGGAATTTGGACTTTAGAAATTGTTGATGTAGAAAATAATGGTTAGTAGCAATGTTTTATTTAGTATACAGATTGAGAGATCGATGTTTCTTCAAACATCGAGTTGATTTTCTCGGATTTTATTGTAAAGCAATATTAATAATCTCTTGGTGCATCAAAACAGAAAAATAAACGGTCAACAGCATCTAATCTTCTGAATAGTTTGTTTTTAGTTATGACAAAAAAGTTATAATTATTCAATAGAAAAATAACTTAATGTTGATAAACTAATGAGAAAATGTTTTTAATTGATCAATGATTTTTGAATTCAGATTCTGTACATAAGGTAGACTTCAGTGATATATGAAAAATTCCAAAGGATAAGTCCTCTTAGGTCTTCTGTTCAGGCTTATAAGCATTTTACTAGAATTTTAGCCTTTCGCATTGTATATAACAACAAATCGGAATGACGGTATTTCGACTTCTGACTTTACCTACAGGCAGATCTATCTATCAACAGAGTGTTCTCAAAATGTCAACTCAAAAGAATATTTCCTTCCTGAGATACTCAAGCTCTCAAAGTCATTCATATTCCCTGAAAGATGCTAAAATTTGCTCTTTTTTTTTAAGGACTTACATATCTCGGAAAGAAAATATTCTGTTGAGCTGAAAGTTTTAGAACATTTCACTGATAAATAAATCCATCTGTAGACAAAATCTCAGATCGAAATACTATCATTCCGATTTGTTGTTATATACCATGTCAGAGGCTAAAATTCTAGTAAAATGCCTGTAACTCTGAACAGACGACCTAAGGAGATTTATCTTTTGGAGTTTTTTCATACCTTATTGAAGTCTATCGTGTACATAGAGTTTGAATTCAAAAATGATTGATCATCTGAAAACAGGTCCTCGTGTAAGGTATTAAAGTCTTTTTGCTTGTCTCTCACTCTTTTTCAATAGTAAATATTTGAAAATTTCAACCTTAGTTTTCGAGTATTTTTACTTTCGATCAAAGTAGGCTGCATAAAATACAAGTTCGTAGAAAGCATTATTTGTAAATAGTACATCAATTACAATCGAGAATAAAAGAAAAAAAGTAATAATTTATAAAACAAATGATTATGGAGATTTTGATTGAAAAGATACATTGTTTTTATCAAAACTCAATTCATTGATTTTAATGTTTATTATCATTTTGTTTTCTCTTTTAGTTATTTTTCTCAATTGGTCTTTAGTTTTTTATGGTACACAAATAAATCCTTCTCATCAATTACCAACAACAACATCTCCAAAATTTGTTTCTACAAACATTCATCTCTATCCATCCGATGAAATTAATAATAATCTTGTTCGTTCACATTCATCAAATCTTCATAACTCTTTTCATACTCGTCATCGTGAAAAAAATCGTAAAAATAAACAACAAAATAATTATTATATAAAACATCATTATTATCCATATAATCCACCATCATCATCTCAAACAACATCAATTATAGATGATTTTTATCAAATTGAAATGTCAAAAACATATCGAATGAAACCATATTTGGCATTTATTTTAATTTTAATATTAATTCTTAATCATATTTAAATATTTTTCATTGTATTTGCTCATATCACTCAGTATTTTTTACATCTTATAAAAGAAAAAACAAAATCTTTTGTTGTTTTGTCTTTTGTTGTGTGTAAATTCAAAAAAAAAAGAAAGTCAGAAAAAAAAACACGAAAAAAAAAAGATATCAAAACATTATTTTTTTTTTGCTTTTTTGTTTTCTTCAATTTATGAAATATAGAAAAAGAAAAAGTACAAACAAAATGATTATAGAATGTTTCACTTTTTAGAAATATGTCTGGTATAGCATATTTTTTTAAACCTAAAATAAGTGCAACAGATTCAACATCATCAACAACAGAAAAACGTCCTGGTCGACGTTCAAAATCAACAAAATCATCTGAAACACCAATAATAATTGAAAAAAATATTGAATCAATTGAACCAACAAATGAATCTCTAACTGAAACAAAAATAATTAATGATGAACAAACAGAAAATTCACCAATACCAACACCTAAAATAAAATTAAAATTTAATTTACGTTCACAATCTGTTCAAGATACATCTGATAATCGTTTTATAACAAATATAACACATGATACAAATGAATTATCAGCTGATGAATCATCTGATAATGAAGTACGTTTAAAAATTGATGATAATAATGAAAATTTTGATGATGAACAAAATTCACCATTACCTATTAAACATGATGATTCATCATTATTAACAATTAATTCACCATCAAAAAAAAAACAACAATCATCACGTAAAAAAGTTATTAGTCGTTTAATTGGTACAACAGTTAATACACTTGCACTTGATGAACCAAGTCCAGTAAAAATTCCACCACATGAATCACAATTTAGTGAAGTTAAACAAACAAAATCAGGTCGAACTATTAAATATACACCTTATTTTAAAGAACTTGTTCAAGGTGCAACAATATCACCACCATTATCACCTGTTCATTCAACTACACAACCAAAACGTCCATCAACATATTCAAAAAAAAAACAAACATCAATTAAAGCTGATCTTGATGCTATTAAAAATGGAAGTTTACCAACGATAGTTAAACGAAGAAAATCATCTACGGGATCACCTAAAACTAAAAAACAAACAACAGCACCAGTTAAACGTGTTGGACAAGGAAGAAAACCAACAACACCTAAAAGTGTTGCAAATAGTAAGAGAACAAATTTTATTAAATATAATAAACAATAGATTTGATTAAAGAATATATTCTTTCAGTATGGCATTAGTTAGAAGAAATACAAGTGTATTTGTATAGAAGAAATTAAAAGAAAAAGATTTTTGTGATCAGATTCTAGCTAATTCTGATATATTTTATGTTATTTTGAGAAGATCAGATGAGAATTATGAATATTGATTATGCAAGAGTTAGAATTTTCCTTACGAAAGATTGATAGTTTTGAAACCACAAATATTCTACTGTCATTATACGATGCACAGAAATCATGTATTCTTACTTTAAATTAAATTTACATCTTTCTGCTGTCAATAGTTATTTAAGGTTCTTTAACCAAAGAATGTTTCATATGTTTATGTTCTCTTCTAAGTTTGATTTTGATTAACATATAACATATGAGAATAAAGTTTAGTCTTGAAAAAAAAGCTTTTGTTTATAACTCTAGAGATATTTCATAATCAATAATAATTCTTTATTTAGCTAAAACAAAACGAGATTCAAATCAAATGGTTATAGGTGATGATGTTGAAAGTGATGATGAAAATGGAATAACTCAAAGACGAAGTGATGATGAAGAATTTCGTAATAACATTTTTTCTTACTATCATGTTTTTGTTTTTTGATCGTTATCTGTAATTTTTTTTCATAGATCAAGAAGAACATACATCAGAAGAAGAAGAAGAGGATGATGAAGGTTTAGATGTTGATGATGATCATTCATCTGGTGTATTAAGTGATGAAGACGAATGGACAACAATAGGTAATAAACAAGACCATGATCGAACATTAGGTTTAGCTGCAACATTAGGTTCAATGTCAAGTGAAATGCTTGATGGTTTTAGTTTATGGGCTATGAAATATCGTGCACGTCATCGAACAATGACACTTGATGATAAACGTCTTTATCGTACATGGAAAAAAATGAGTGCACATGATCGACAACGTTGGTGTCTTAAAGCTGAAAAAGAAAGTTATCATTATCCAATAACAGCTGAATTATTAAAAGCATCAACTAGTACTGAACCAGCAACATCAACATTACCATCAACAACAAAACCTACTAAACCAACAAAACGGAAAAAGCCTACAGATGATCATCCACCAGTACTTTTACAAAAAATTTTAAATCAATATTCTAAACAACAACCATCATTATCATCAATACGACCACCGAATGCTTTTGTTAAACAACAAATAACATCACCAATAATTACACCACCAAAAAATTATGATATTGTTGATATAGCTGCAGGAATTTATTTACTTGGTGAATCATTAACAAAAATGGGTGAAAAAGTTCGACAATTAGGTCATCTTAATCCTCGTGGTACATCAGCAGCAACATCAATTGATAATCTTTCAGCTATTCTTTTTGATGGAACACTATGTGCATGTAATTTAATGGCTTGTATTGGTAATGAAATCGTATCAACGAATTCATCAACATCAAAATCAGATCCATTAACAAATAAACTTATGGAAAATGTTGGAATTATCTTACCTGGACTTAATTAAATAAAGAATTTTATTGTATTAAATTTATGTACACATGTCTGTATACTAATATAAATAAAAGGATGTTAAAAACATAATTCGATATGTTTCTATTAGATTTCATATGTGTGTGTATATGTATATATATATATACGTACGTTTATTTTCAGATGCAACGAACATCAGTTATACAACCGGCTACAACAGTCGATAAACTTATTCAAGAGGAAGATAATGCTAATGAAACAGCTATATGGATTGTTTTTCGTAAAATGCTTTTTTTTACTGTTATGATGACATTGGCACCAATTACATCATTTTTTATTACAAAAGATTATATATTTGGAGGAATATTTAATGTAACAGACAGTAGTAGTTATATGTATTCAGCTGCTGTAGCTGTTATTGTCGTTCATATTATATTAATCGCTTTCCTGTATGTCGCATTTCGTGATGATGGATCAAGCAAGAAGACAAAAGTCGACCTTATTAAAGAATCAACTGGAAAGAAAGACTAAGTTTATTCATTTTTATATTTTATGTGTCGTAATTTTAACAATAAACAAAAAAAACAATAAATTTCTTTGTATATTATTCAAAATTTTAAATATTCAAGAAATTAAGAGGTTATCTAAATTAGTCTTTTTCATATTTATTTAAACGTAGAACCCATCGGATTGGTCCGGAACCCGACGAGTCTTATTCAAATCTCTGAATTTATCTTTCGATAGAATATAATCTATTCTAATTGTATCAGAACAAAAAAAAACATAGTTCCGAAACGTCATTCTTCCTCATCATTCCTTCTATTTGTCATTAACGAGAAAACTAACATTTATAGGGCAACTGGAACGATGAGAGTGTTAGTCTTCTCGTCATTTCTATCCACAGCTCTATCTTTTTCCTTAGTTCTTCATTTCATGCTAAACTTTGCTCGAGTTTATCGTTCACCAATCCTATCTACAGTAAAATCTCGATGAAAAAAATTTCCAAAATCTACTTTTGATACTATGATAATAGAACATTCTAATTAATGAATTAGTCGAATTCATACCCGTCTTAAACTTGAATTATCTAACTTAAAGATGTACAATCTTTGGTTTATAAACAATATGATACTCATTGTATTCTAGATATGACTACACATCATATTCGTTTAGCATTTGATTTAATGGGAGATTTATTTCCTGATGAAACATCAAAAGAAGTTGCTTCATATCTTAATCGTAAAGGACCACTACCATTTGCTCTTCTTGTTCGTGATCTTAATATTCCAGCAGTTAATATTGCACGATCTCTAGCAACATTAGCTATACATGATATAATAGAATGTCATGAAGATGCTCGTACAAATTCTAAACGTATTTTATATGCCTTTAATCTCAAACGAACATTATATATTTTACATTATTCAAAATGTATTCATTGTGCTAGACAATTATATGGTTTTGATGGTGAATTAATAATTGAAGAACTTTTATTAAATGGTAAACAACGTATGAGTACATTATTAGTTACAGTATATGAACGTTTAATAAAAGCTGGCAAAGATCCTCAAATTCATAGTTTACAATCTATAAAAGAATCATTTAAATTATTAGTTTCAGCACAATTTTTACAACGTATTACAATAAATGAAACAAAATCAAATATTTCAACCGTAGTTGAAGAATCATTAACAAATCTTGTACAAATACCAGAAATAACACAAGAAGGATGGAAATATTTACTATCAAGTCAACAAGATGAATCTAATGAACCATCAACAAAAAAATTTAAATCAACTAAACTAATATTTGGTGATGAAAAAATTTTTTGGAAAGTTAATTTTCAACGTTTTTTTGCTTATTTACGTGATCAAGAACTTATTCAAGCATTTACAAATCGAATAGATCAAGTAAACATCAAAGCAAAAAAAAAAAAAGAAATAAAATTTTATTTTATTCAGTATCATTTTACTTTTATTTGTCTTTTTTAGAATGCTGGTGAAATCGTTCGAACAATACTCCGTTTAACTGAAGTAAAACCAAGTCCAGAACGAACTATACCAATATCATTCATTGAAGTAAATCATTTTTTTTTATTTCTTGAAAAAAAAACAATTTTTCTTTGTTTACAGATTGCCAAAACAATGGCAACAGCTGGTTTACAAATGAATGAAGATTTATTACAAAAATATATAAATCTTATTATGGATGATGTGGTAAGGTTGAATTATAAATTTAATATGATTGAACGTTAAAATTTCTTTAGAATAATTGTGTTGTTAAAGTTGGTGATCAAGGAAGAGGAACTTATATTGTAGGTAGGAAAATATTTGATTTTGAATGGTTTTTTTTGTTAATATAAATCAATTGTTGTTGCTCGATTTTTGTTTGAAGATTTTCAAAAAGCATTGAGTGGATTAACTAAAGCTCATATTCAATCATTTTTAAGAGAAAGATTTGGTTCAAATGCATTAAGAATTTATAATATGCTTGAAGAACGTGGATGTTTATCACAAAAACAAGTCGTTAATTCATTTGAATTTTGAATTTTTATTTTTTATTTTTTATTTTTATTTAGATTGAAGATATGGCTATGATCAATGCAAAAGAAGCACAACAATATGTTTATTCAATGTTTATTGATGGAATGTTAACATTAGAAGTAGATTTTCTTTTTGTTTGTTTATGATTTTTTTTTATTTTTATTTTTTAATCTAGGAATTATCAAAAGCAAATGATTTTAATCCAACTCGAACATTTTATTTTTTCCGTGTAAATTTATACAATGGTGTTTTATCATTACTTGATCATTCTTATAAAGTAATATATTAAAAATAACAACAAATAATCTTATTAATTTTTTGTATAAAATTTTCTTCTTTTTAAAATAGACAATGTCAAATTTAATGCAAAGACATCAATTTGAAAGAGAACGTCATAGAAAATTAATTGATAAACGTGATAAAGTTGATGCTATTATTCATAGTCTTCGAGAACAAAATGGTGAAGAAGAACAAATTAAAGAAGTAGAAGATATTTTATCACCTATGGAAAAAGAACAAATACAAAAACTTGATGCTGCTTTTAGAAAGTATATAAATAATAATATTAATTTAAATTTATTTATTATTGAATTATTTCATAGAATTGATCTTGCTCAACTTCAACTTACAGAAACAATTCTACTACTTGAAATGTATTTATCAATATCGAACAGTACTGCACCTGTACAGAAAAAAACCGGTAGTAAAGCTGTTGCTGAAAAATTATTAGAAACAACAGTACAACGATGATTAATAATATAATATGTCATTTGTTGTGTGATGTGAAATGTGAACATATGTTTTTTTCTTCTGATAAATTAAACTTATACGAGACAATTAAACTTAACGTGCCTAAATTACTATTTATTATTTATAAGAGAATTCAATTAGTAATGATTTCACTTAACATCGTATAGTATGAAGATGACTTTCATCATAATAGTCGAAAGAAATAGAAAACAATTTAGAGTTATGATTGAGATATAAGCCGATATTACGAATGAAATCTTAGCCTTTATATTTGATTTAATGAATTCATCTTCAATGATCGACAATCCTGTTTACTTATAGTTTGTTTGAATTTGGATATCGGTTTTAAGCTTGCACTCTCTTTCAATTTCTTAGTGGAAATATGCACTGTCTGATGTGAAAAATTATTTTGTCCAACATTGTACGAATTCAACGTTATAGATGTTTAATTTTTCTTTTTTTTTAATATTTTATAAAAGTCTCTTTGGTAGTCAAATAAATGAGCATATTGTTTTATCAAGGTGACTACGTCGATTTTATTGATCTATATCTTTTATTATAGTAAGCATGTATAAACAAAGAAATTGAAACAAACATGAATGTACAACACAATCTTTGTCTATTTTATTGACATTTTCATTAACTTTGGTCCTCAAATAGTATGTACTAAGACACATAAGCTGTTGATCACTGTTCAAGTCATTATCAAATTTTTTATTCCTATTAACTATTCATAAATATCGAAATGATCTATTCAACTATCTCACTGACAAAAATTCAGATTCTATTGAAGTCAGTTAGGGCAACACCAAAGTACGAGATTAGCAAAGAATAGTTATTTTCAAAATATTAAAGAAAATATTCACCTTATTTTTCAGTACTACAAAAGAAGTTCATCTCGTCGATGACTCGTCCTTGAGAGAGAGAAGCAACTCATTATAACCTTAATATAATCTTCTTTGCCTATTTTCCATCGTCCATCATTTCCAATGTTCATGTAAATAATGTGCTTTTTTTGTGTATAGAGATTTCTACTAATAGTTTTTTTTATTGGATTAGATGATATCAGCTGTTTTTGATATGGAATTCAAGTGAGCAGATTTTGTAAACATAAAATCTCTGCGCAGTACTGATCCATTTTAATTCATTCTTTTATTGTATTACATATGTTTGTACGACTCCATTTGACGATATATTCAGCACCATATCTTTATTGTTACTATTCAATTCATAAGAAAATGATCATCTGCGGCGATGATCAATAAAAGTTTATTTACGAATAGTATTTAGATTTGTTCAATATGGCTTGAGAATCGATTGAAATGGATGTATTGATTTCTCTCTGTTTCAACGAAGATGTTTCTAAAATATATTTCTATTCGTATGAAACTTCCGTAAGCCAAGACAGCAGTAATATATCAAGGCATTAGACTTTATTCGTCGATGCACATATTATTTTTA
The DNA here is from genome assembly GCA_905250125.1 of Rotaria sordida. NCBI lineage: Eukaryota > Metazoa > Rotifera > Eurotatoria > Philodinida > Philodinidae > Rotaria > Rotaria sordida. The sequence goes on from CAJNOL010000110.1 coordinate 102,784, forward strand.
ATTATGTTACATTTCGTATCAGTACTTGTAAAGACAAGTTATAGATTGTATCTTATTTTGATTACATGACAGTCGCATTGCAGTGCGAAGCAGAGCATTTCTGTAGCTGGTCGCGTACGCATTCGACCTTCATACTTTGCGTGTTTTGTGTTATAGCCAAGTTTGTACTTTGTATCACGGTATTCTAGAGAACGATAAGTTGCTAGAAATTCGTTCGAATTATGTCAGGGAGATTCCTGTCTCCAGATGGTACAAAGCTTTTTGAATCTTCAATATGAGTTTTCGTTCAACTACAATATACCGAACGATTCGAATTCACTAAACAAGTACAAAAGATGATATCCAGCCTAGAGACAATGAAAGCTTCTTTTCATCGATGTTTCATTTGATATTTATATTTTTTTTCTTGTTATCTCTAAATAAAAAGAACTGCAGTGATGTAAGAGAAATACAGTTTTATCTAAGGAACTAACGAGGGAACCTAACGAGGAAACCTAACGAGGTGTCCAACGAGTTTAGGCTTCATCTTTTGGCCGTAATTAGGTCTGGATGAGATATGAAAAAGCTGTAAAGGATTTGAGTCCTCACGGCTTTGCTCCCAATATATCGAATTTTTAAGAAATGTTTCTCATAGGATCCAAGATTTTCAGCAAAATCAATTATCGAATTTTGATTTGAAACTTTGTTTATATCAACTTCTCAAGTTGACTGGGTTGTGTACAAAATTTCAGAATTTTCTAACGCAGTCTTTAAGAAATATGAATGTTTCAAAATATAGGTCGTTATTACAGATATTGTACGAAACATGAATATGTTTGAAATATTCATATTTCTTAAAGACTGCGTTAGAAAAGTCTGAAATTTTGTATACAACCTAGCCTACTTGCGAGGTTGATATAAACAAAGTTTCAGGTCAAAATTCGATAATACGATTTTGCTGAAAATCTTGGATCCTATAAGAAACATTTTTTAAAAATTCGATATCTCGGGAACAAAGCCATGAGGGCTCAAATCCTTTACAGCTTTTTCATATCTCATCAAGGTTTACGTATAGCCAAAAGATGAAGCCTAAACCAATTGGAGACCTCATCAGGTTTCTTCGTAAGTTAACTCTTTTTTCTAATCGAAAGGAAGCATATATAGATAAGTCGAGAAGTTCTAGAGGCCAATAGGGCTTCTCAATATAATTTCTCGATAAAATAGACATAATCTATTCCTAAGAGAATGATGTTTTATTTTCATACGTACTTAGCAATTCTTTATTGTTAATATTCTATGTTAAACTTTTATTTCTAACGATCTTATTGTGTAGGGAAGGAGGAAGAGATATCATCGTATATCACAGCCCGTCAGATGGCTTCACAATCTGATACAGGAAGATTTTTTGTGCATCCTATGGTGAAAGCACTGTAGTAATCGGGAAACTAGCTATGTACGTAGGTTCCTGTCGTCATTATTCTACGTTATATCCACATTCATTACCCTACCAGTCCGACATGGTCCGCTCTGCGTATGCTCATTTCAGGCTTACCGGGAGTCTCCCTGGTTGTGCCTGCGAGTACATGATAATGAGCCGAGAATAGATGGCAAGAGAAGCGAGTAGCAATCAAAACCAATTTATTGCACAAGCAAGAAAAACACAAATTTACATCTTCTTTTTGATAGAGTTAATATTATCTATCGTTGTTTTAATTGTAGGATGCTTTGGTGGAAGTGATTTTTGTTCGATGGCAAGTGTCTTTTCTAGATATGCAAGTGCTATTGAGTAGTCACCCATGGCATTATACACTCCACCAATGTTGTTATAGGAAATAGCCAAATCAGAATGGTTTGGAGGCAGAGTTTTTACTTTTATTTGATGTGCTTTTTCGTAAAATTCAAGTGCTTTCGAGTAGTCACCCATTCTGTAATACACCGAACCGATGTTACTGTAGGAAGCGGCCAAATCGAGATGATATGGAGACAGAGCTTTTTCTCTTACTTTCAGTGCTTTTTCGTAAAACTCAAGTGCTTTCGAATAGTCACCCATGGCGTTATACACTTGACCAATGTTGCTGTAGGAAGTAGCCAAATTGGGATGATAAGAAGGCACAGCTTGTTTCGTAATTTCCAGATCTTTCTGGTAAAATTGAAGTGCTTTCGAGTAGTGCCCCATGCCGTAGTACGCTATACCGATGTTGTTATAGAAAGTAGCCAAATCGAGATGATTTGGAGGCAGAGCTTTTTCAACTATTTTATATGCTTTTTCGTGAAATTCAAGCGCTTTTGAGTAATCACCCATGTCGTTATACACTTGACCGATATTACTGCAGGAAGCAGCCAAATCGAGATGAGTCGGAGGCAGACTTTTTTCTTTTATTTTATGTGCTTTTTCGTAAAATCCAAGTGCTTTCGAGTAGTCGCCCATTTTGTAATACATCGAACCGATGTTACTGTAGGAAGTGGCCAAATCGAGATGATATGGAGACAGAGCTTTTTCTCTTACTTTCAGTGCTTTTTCGTAAAACCCAAATGCTTTCGAGTAGTCACCCATGGCGTCACACACTTGACCAATGTTGCTGTAGGAAGTAGCCAAATCAGGATGATAAGGAGGGAGAGCTTGTTTTGTGATTTCCAGGTCTTTTTCGTAAAACTGGAGCGCTATCGAGTAGTGACCCGTGCCGTAATATGCTATACCGATGTTGCTGTGGAAAGTAGCCAAATCGGGATGATTTGGAGGCAGAGCTTTTTCAGCTATTTTATGTGCTTTTTTGTGAAAGTCAAGTGCTTTTGAGTAGTCACCCATGTCGTTATACACTTGACCGATGTTACTGTAGGAAGTAGCCAAATCGAGATGAGTCGGAGGCAGAGTTTTTTCTTTTATTTGATATGCTTTTTCGTAAAATCCAAGTGCTTTCGAGTAATCATCCATGCTATAATACACTGAACCGATGTTGCTGTATAAAGCAGCTAATGAAGGATGAGTCGGAGGCAGAACTTTTTCTTGTATTCTATGTGTTTTTTCGTAAAATTCAAGCGCCTTCGAGTAATCACCCATGCCGTAATAGGCTATACCGATGCTATTGTAGGAAGTAGCCAAATCGGGATGAGTCGGAGGTAGAACTTTCTCTTTTATTTTATGTGCTTTTTCGTAAAACTCGAGTGCTTTCGAGTAATCACCCATGTTGTTATACGCAAGACCAATGTTGTGGTAGGAAGTAACCAAATCGGGATGATTCGGAGACCGAGCTTTTTCGTAGATTTTTTGTGCTTTTTCATAAAATCTAAGTGCTTTCGAGTAGTCACCCATGTTATTATAAGTTTGACCAATGTTGTGATAGGAAGTAGCCAAATCGGGATGAGTTGCCAGCAGAGCTTTTTCTTTTATTTTGAGTTCTTTGTTGTGAAATTCTAGTGCTTTCGCATAGTCACCCATGCCGTTATATACTTCACCGATGTTGCTGTAGGAAGTGGCCAAATCGAGATGATATGGAGGTAGAGCTTTTTCAGCTATTTTATGTGCTTTTCCGTAAAATTCAAGTGCTTTCGAGTAGTCACTCATATTCTTATACACTTCACCGATATTGTTGTAGGTAGAAGCCAACGAGGGATGAGTCGGAGGTAGATTTTTTTCTCTTATTTTCAGTGCTTTTTCGTAAAACACAAGTGCCTTCGAGTAGTCACCCATGGCATTATACACCGAAGCGATGTTGTTAGAATGAGTAGCTAAATCGACATGATCTTTCGGTGGAGGTTTTCGGTCGATTTCGAGTTTTTTTTCGAAAAGTGAAGCTGCTTCCTTGTATTTTCGTTGGCCGTATTTCACGTGTGCAAGCTGCTGATAGATATGTTTTCTATTATTGTTGTCAGATGTCTGTTCTAGTAGTGCGATATACAGTTCTTCGGCCTTATCAAATTGACCTGTTTTGAGCAGTAATTTACCCAATCGATCCCATCCAGTGCCGTCGACTTCTTCTCGTATACGGTCAGTTAATTGACGGAGTTGTTTGTCGTTATCTGATGTTAGTTTAAGGTCAACTTCGTAAAGTTGACAATTATTGTCAATTTTTCGAATGTCGCCAATTCGAAAAACTGTATGCATGAAGAAGAGAATTTCCTCTTCATCCTTGAAATAGCTTACCTGCTCGATGGAGGCGAACGGAGTCGATGATACACTGAGATCAATGGTCATTTGGAAAAGAATACCGACCGTATCGTTTGTTCCTAAGGCATCTTTTGCGAAGTCGAAGGAGACATTTCGATTTTTACTGGCGGATAACAAATTATTGAATGACATAAGTCCACCTTTGTTTTTGATGAGTTTTTGGAAGTCTGTTGTTAATAATCCCTGCCCCCGAAAAACTGTAAAGGTCTTTCCATGATATTGACTGATCTGTTTTTTGTGTAAAGTTTCGATTTGCCGATGTACATCACAAAGAAAGAAACCCATTCTGACAATGAGGTCACCATCAAGCATTCGTAATGCTCGATTCAGCATTTTGTGTGCAAAGCATTGGCGTGTATACCATGAGATAGCCAATGTTGGATGATAAGTGCGTTGAAATTTATCAATAAGTTTGATTTCTTTGATATTGCCTTGATATTCTTCTTGGCAAAACTTGACCAAATCTTGGATTGCTTGTTGACTGTGTTTCATTTCAAGGAGGATTTCGTTGAATATTTGTGAGTACATGAAGGAAAGTTCTAGTTTATTGAGATTTTCGCTAGAACTTCCTTCATTGACATCGATAATACTGATCATTGTACTATTTTGATTGCATTGCTTGACAGCTATTTGCAATGCTTGGCATATGGACTTGATCGATTTGTGGACACCCTTAATTTTTGTCCAATCTTTAGTCCATGCTTTATGAAGTTGCTTGTTGGGACAATGAATGTATATGGCATCTAATTTTAGCATATCATGAATGTCTGGTACGAGATGTTGTCCAAGTGCACCAGAGGAGATAACGAATGATGTCTCCTTCTTATTTTTATTGAGCCATTCAATACATTCTTCTGTCGTGCTACAAATATTCACTTGATTGACGACAGCGCGCAGTTGTGCGAGTGTATGTTGACAATCTTCATTTGCCATGTCAATATTTCCATCGACCCAGATGACCACGTAGTTTTCAACTATGCGTCGTCTTCGTTGTCGATTCATTTTTAATGTAATGTTTGCTGTTCGATCTGTAATCGTGTATTGTGAAAATAAATTGCTGTTTGGGCAGAGTTTACCTTTTATATTTATATATTAGATACACGTTATTTTTTTTCTAGATTCACTTATGACGTCAAATGTGAATATTTTGTTTTTTTCGTTGACACTCATGGATAATCTCTACCTAGTTTTAATTGAAAATATGCTTGTCAAAAACAGTTTAAAGGAAAAAAAACAATAACGTCATTAATTTTATGATTATTTTTCTTCTGACTTTCGTTTACGTTTCATGTGAACCGTGACTTAAGTTTCATTGCATTAGATAGCTTATCTCACACGTCGTATATTTTTCTTTGATTCTTTCAAAAAAAACAATTTTTTTCTCTTTCTGACAAGAACGAAAAAAACAACAAGAACATCGTCCGTTTGATTTTTTTCATTATGCATATGATTGTCATACTGATAATGTGAACGAAAAGACACATCATTTTAATTTTAATTGAGACAACAATCAAACAACGATTTCTACTTGCCAAATATGCTGCTGATCATTCATCAATGACTAAATTAAAACAACCGTTCTCATTGTGCTTAACCATCAGTGATATGTACGTGTTCCATGGCAATCAGAGTAGTGATGATATGCATAATTGGAGTTTGAAAATAATGAAAGACCGAAGTATCTATCGTCAATTTGAAAATGAATGAAACACTTGAATGAACGCCTTACAAATTGATATAACAAGCAAGCAAAAGCTTTATATCTATTATTATCCAAATTTCATCTACAAACCCACGCAAACTGCTACTGAATAGGTTTTCCAAAATTTTGAGCTGCCTAATTGCAGTTATGAACTTTAGTCGTACCATATACGAGTAAACAGTTCTAGTTCTATTTCGAATCAATATTCGGAACAAAACTAGACATTGTTTTCTTCTGTGTTTCGATAGACTACTCGTTACTTGAATAAAAGTTATGAGTGACAAAGAATTTATAGTTTGCTTTTGACTGTTGTGGTCATATGTGAATACAAAAGTTCCGTTTTCATTCGACTTCGTACTAGAAAAGTGCTGCTATATTAATGTTTTTTTCTCTCAATGACACCAATATCATTGTGAGAGCATATAAGTGAAACTAGCAGAATGAATATATCATCACTCACAATCTTGCTAAAGTGATTTTTGATTTATATCCGTTCGAAATATGTGTATAATAAAAAGAAATTTTGCTGTCTTGTGATATATTAACTACTCTTCTTTCATTAATTTTTACGATTCGTGAAGAAATAATATTCAAATTTTATTTGTTCACATTTAAGATTCACAAAATTTTAACGTGCATCACAATGACAATGAGAAAAACGCCTGCCCTATGTAAATATGTGTGATTAGAACTATGGACCAACCTAGTTTTTTAAAAAGTTCAAATCAAAACGATTTCGGTTTGGTTCTGTTAGAACCCGAATTAGTCCTATCTCTGGCATCCGGACTATAATAGAATGATATCTCTTGATAAATCTTCTTTTTCCTCTTATTCTATAGAAGAAAAAGTGATGCGCGTGCATCTAGTTATTTTTTATATCAGCCGCTAAATGTTGCAGAAAAAGAACATACGTAAGCATTTCACATGTTCAGTTCAGTAATAATTATTCAGTTTTTTTTATATATTTTATTAATTTAAAGTGTAAAACACAATTTTTAAAAAGTTTTTCTAAAACAATCTGTTGTACAAACTTCACATTCTAGATAATAGATTAATATAGATAGATCTTCTTTGTTATTACTTAAAATGAATGACATAATTAATATTGTCGAGTACAAATTACATTTTGTCATTTTTTTTTAATCTATATTGATAACGATAATTTTTTTATTCATTAATACTAAAAATGGTTTCATATTGTATGAAAAGTAAATGAGATCTAGACAAAAGAAAAGCAAGAATTTTTATTCATTGCTTAATAATGAACGAATGTCTCTTTCTTTCGATAGTTTCTCTTGTTCTCTGAAAAGTTAATTAACAAGTCGTCAAAGAATCTATTCGATTGGCATGATGAACAAATAACAGTACTGATTGTCATTGAATCTATGCAAAGGCACTGTAAGAGATAAGCTTTCATCAAAAGAGATAACACAAAATCTGCACTGTAGTATAGGCAAAATAATCATATTTTTATATCTGATGAGTTCAGTTGTTGTTACTTGCTAAATTAGTGGTATATAAAGCATCATCAATTATGCTTATAAAATATTGGCATGAAGAATAAATTTTGTTGATCGAAACCTACAAACTTGAACATGAGAATCAATCGATAAATAATTATCGTACTTAACGATTTTTTGCAATACTATAAAAAACTAACAACTTTTCACGTACATGGTTCTCTTGGTTCTTTGCTTCAATATTTCTTCTGTGAATCATGTGACACGATTGAATTCATATGTTGTGTGTACTTCTGATATTAATATGACAATTCACAATTATTTGTATTTTATTAGTTTATATGAAAATGTCGCTCCGGTACCGAACAAGAAAGTTCTTATTCAGCACATGTTTTCGTCCTTGCGACTGTTTTTGATCCGTAGATCATATTTACCTTCGTTGAAGTTTATAATAAGCAACTTTTCTTGTTAATTATTGAGGCACGACATCGTTTTTGTCTGAACACATAGTATTTTGCGCTAAAGGCTAATCAAAATGAAATGTGTATAGACAGAACAGATATGTAGAACAAGACAAACAAAGCAATTCGCGCGAAGCAAATTATGCATTCTTGAAATCACTGTTAAATGTCAAGAGCAATAATTTATTTGAAACTTTGCTCTAACATTTTTTATTGCCTTCAAATGAACAAATAAAAACTGAAAATAGATAATATTTAGATGAATTGATAGATAAATTCATTACATCAAAATATAAAATAGAATTTTAAAATACATAAGTCATCAATGGGAACAGTCTCAACTGTGCACACCATTAATTTGTAATGAACGAAATTCAAATGAGTAAATTAAATAAATAAGACAAATATTTATAAACTACTTTCTATTTAGAAAACTATTTTTCTCAAAAAATTATCATTTTCTAAGCCGCTGCAGCTCTTGGTGCCCGTGATAAATCGATAGGTACTTGTTGTGGATCATTGAATATTTGCCATTTTTCTCGTGGTATTTCTTTAAAAGTATTTAGAAAACGTTCATCATCAAAAGTTTCACCTTTAATTGCTCGAATAAAAATAGCTCGTACACGTTCTGGATATTCTTTTGCAATTGTTGCATAAATTTCTGGATCTCTTTCTCCACTATCACCAACTAATACATAATCACGAATTGTATTTATAAGAAAATATCGTAAATAAGTTATTTTATGAATAAATGTTGATTCTGAATGAAGAAAACCAAAAATAGATGACGCTGCCCAACCAAAATGTCTCATATGAAATGATCCATCAGGAAATTTATTATTATAAATAAATTCATGGGTTAATGTATATAATTGATCGGGCATACCTGATAAATAATGAAAGGTACAATTATTATTGTTTATATGCCATTTTTGATATAATTCAGCCATGCCTAGGAGAATGAGAAAAAGAAAAATGATTTTTTTCTTATATTGGTTTTATTGATTATGATTACCTGGTACAGGTTTGAATGGAAATATGAAAGTATTTGCAATTAATCGTACTTTATCCAATACTTCAGATATTTTAATTGTATCATCAACATCACTAATAATAGAAATACCTTTACGTGGTTCAATAAGTTGCATAATTCCTTTTGCTGTATCTTGATTATCACCAATAGCGTCATATGTTATAAAATCATTTCTTTGTTGTTGTTGTTTTAATTTTTGTATTTCATCATTTGTTATTTCAATTTCTTCATTAAATTGTCCGTATCTATCTGTTCGAAATGGAAATATTTTGTCATTGATTTTAATTTTTATCTGTTCATTTGATTCATCCTCAACAAAAAATGGTTTCAATCGATCACGATTAATTGATCCATTAAGATATAATATATCATTTTCATTCAACATATGTTTAGCAATTCGTTCTATCCATAGACTTGTACTAATTCCAATCCAATTTTTTCTTCTATTACCTTCATATCGCCAACCATGTGTTACTATTTTCCATATACTATCATTATTTAATGATTGATATGCTATCTCAGGAAAAAGAATCATTTCTTCTTTATCAAAATGACGCATATCAATATGAAATTTATTAGTTGCTGTGTCTTTAAATTTGTCTGTTATTATATTCCATAGATGACGCATTCGATGTCTTGGAGAAAATCTTTCACTATCAACATTGATTACGAATAGTAATAGTAGGACACAGAGTGATGAATACGACATCATTAGTGATCAAGAAAATATAAAAGTATCGTACACGATATTTACCAAAAGCGACAGAGCAAAATGAATGAAAGAGAAGTTCTATCGCAATATTTTTTATAACTACAGTGTAATGGAGTGAGAACGAACGAATAAACTGATGAAGTTCGAAGTAGTGGAAGCAAATGATGAGGGGGTGGGTATGAATAAGTGTTTACGTCAAAGAAAACCACTGACCGAATTGAAAGAATAAATGAATTTGTATATATACGTATATATGATGAATCACTTTTGTGATTATTCATGAAATGGCATACTATTTGTTCAAGAATATATTAGAATTAGAATATTTCATTTTTTTTTACTAATAATGTAAGAATTAACATAAGTTTTTTTTCTTTCTATAGTTTAGAATACAATTAATTGATAAAAGATTTTCGTAATTTCTTTTCTATGATATATGTTTACGATAATTTAAAACAAAAAGATATTTTTTCAAAAAGTTTTAAATAACTATTGATAATATCGCAAACATTTATCGATCATATCAAGCAGTGCCAGGTGTTGTTTATTATTATTTGTTTTTGTTATGAAATTTTATATATTTGCCAAACATGTCAGCAAATACAGTTGATGGTGCTGTCATGAATAAACCATTTTTCAGAATAGAAAGAAAATGTTTCAAGTATTTCGAACACTCTATATATAATACACATAACTCAAAAAGCAGACAAGATTTACATTATACACATACATGATTAGTCGGTTTTAGTATACAATGTCTCAAGGACATTTCAGCCTTTTCATCATTTTTGAAGAGTGACTCATCAGAAAATTTCGAAACTTTCAAAGCAGATAGGTCTCAATAAATAGAGAAAAACTTTTTATACACCCACACCCTTCCAAAATGCCTTCTTCTAGAAGATGTCGCACTAACAAAAGCTAAAAGTCAATTCTTTGCCTCAGCTGCAATATGTCTAATAGAGTTGAAATTTTTATTACAGATACTAGACACTGTTAGGAGTGTCTACTTTTTCCAGTTTCTTTTATCCCCTTCTATGTAAATAACAAGATCCAAATACATTGAGAACAAAAAGGTTTCAAGAATTTTAGCCAATTCGATACCCTTTTTAGGTTTCGTACATTAGTACAAAACTCTTGGAAGAATTCATCATGTATATAGTAAACATTTTCAAAGGTTTTGTAGCTCTTACGAAACTCTTTTCAAGTTCTGTAAAGGACTATTTGTTTTCAGTGTACCGACCGTGCCCTCGAAAAACTAATGTTGTTCTTTTTTGAGTGTTTTAACCGTAACCTTTTTTTATCAACTCTGATAAAAACCAGCGGTACATTATATTTTAAAACAAAAAAAGAATAGATATCCTAAACACTTCCTACTATTCATTTCACAAAATAATGTGCTTCACTGTCTTTCGAATAACTTTTGATAGAAACATCGTAGCGACCTGCAGCTTTCATCATTTAAAAGAGAAGATCTTGAGCCACCGAAGCATATCGAAATTTGAGTAGCCAGTAATTAATCAATCAGGGAAGTTCTTGATGAAGATTTTCGAAAATGATATTCTGAAGCTATTTCCATCTCGATTTAGATTTTCAATAAGACTACTCAACAGAAAAAATGTCTTCTCTTTCAATATACACAAGGCCAACATTCGTAGCTTGTTCCGTTCAAGAGTTATAAAACTTTTCGTGAGCTTCCATTTCAACCAATTAACCTGTAATCAGCGTGAACAGCAGCTTCGAATGGATAATTAACCGTGCTGAGTCGAATGATGATATTTGTTATTAATTTCAAACTGATCTAACACTATTACCTCAATATCTTCGAAATGTTGAGTCCTTCGTTACATGGAGGTTGATTGTACAATTTCGGAAATATTGAGATGATAGTGTCAGATCAGTTCGAAACTAAAACAAATATCACAACTCGACTTAGTACCGTGATTTATCCCTGCCTGACTGCTTTTCAGAGTGATCACAGGTCAATTGATTGAAATTGGGAGTCTCAGAAAAAGCCTTATACCTCTTGAACGGAACAAGCAATGAATGTCAGCTTTATGTAGATTGAAAAAAAAAGAAAATTTTCTATCGACTAGTCTTAATGAAGTTCTAAATCGAGTAGGTGTGAGTGCACCTACCCACACTCACACCCTCTTTCAAAAACAGAGAAATTATGTGTCAGTTTTTTTAGCGAAAACATTTCATCTTTTCTAGTTTTTCGACTGTTATGTTTGTACATTAATTCTTGAAATATGTCTAGTAGATAGAGGACACTTCGAGGCATACATAGGTCAGCATAAAAATAAAAATGAAAAATTTAAACATTTTCAGTTGGGAAAAGGACCACAATCCTCTGAAATTCTTGAATATTAATATCTCGCATGTCCTTGAATAGCTTTCAATGTTGATTGTGTTATTTAGTTCAAAAACTAAAAATTATCGTTTGTCTTATCACCAATTTTATTTCAACATAATAAAAGGGAATAAATAAAAATTAATCGACTGAATTTGTTAAATCAAACAGAAAAAGAAAAAAGGAAATGTAGTTCATTTTATTGTCACATCAATACGAAAACATCGCACCATAATTATTTTAACGCATATGCATCGTTATAAATTCTTCTTTCGTTTCATATCCATCCCAGATGCCTTTTGAATCAGTTTTTTTTGGGAATGTCTGATATTTAATTCCCCATCCATTCAAAGGTGACAATGAACGTGGTGATCCTGATGATAATGAATCATTTGCATCGGTATTTGTCATTGAATTACTGCGTAAGTTAACAAGTCTAAATAAAGACACATAAGCATTTATAGTTATTCTGCAAAAAAAATCTATTTTACTGGAAAGTAGTAGATTCAGCCATGATGATGGTTTGAATATAGATTGGAAGAAAAATTGAAAAAATCGATGAAGATTATTGTTTAAAAGTTGAAAACACCAAAAAACAAACGAAATGCACACGAAGATTAAGAAGAAAAATATAAATCAATCTTTGAGTACGGCTTTACCAAGTGATGAAGCAGGTTGCTATAATAGAAGACAAGAATAATTGAAAAAATATAGAATAAAAATATATAATAACTCACATTTTTCCAAGTTTTACGAACGGGTTTAGTTAAGCGTTTCGAAGTTAACATCCAAACATAAAACACTAAATGAATATATAATCAACAGAATATATTCCTTTGACTTTTAAATAGATCTTACCAACAAAAGAGAAGAATATATAGTGTTGCTAATAATAAAGAGACGCTTGGGTAAATGAAATGAAGATGCCCCAACGTTTGTCCTTATATATATATATATACGGAACCAGGTATAATTCAGCTCGGAATTAAATAAAAACGCAGAAGAGTGTAGATAAGGACAACAGATTAAGTCAACAGGAGTACTTCTCTCACAATGTTGTGTATTATCATGCAGTCCATTCGTGATATGAGAATATCAAAGTACACGATCACTATTACGTTTAATTGCTCGTGGGTTTCTTTTTCTTTCTAAATCAATTTTATTGTTATATTAATTATAAACAGAATCTTTCGATATTTATGAATCAGATTTTCTTTTTTTTTTGATTTAACGATTAGACAAATCAGTGATTTGATGATGATACAGTTTTCAATATAGTTATGTTGACGATGATATTCACAATAGATGATTATTTGTAGGAAATAATCATTCATGTCGAATTCATAGTAACTGTTCGTTGAAGTATATTCATATTACTATCGTTCCTAACGGGTGGGGCAAAAGTTTTGCATTAATTTTGCTTTTGATATAACTCTGCAACGCAATGTCGTGGAGACTTGATTTTTTTTTGTTAGAAAGAGCAAAGTGTCTAGTGCAAGAATATATAAAAGAGTTTGATTGGAAATGTTTCTCGAAAACTACAACAATCTTAGAACAGAAGACGTTGGAAAACTCTTCCGCAACTTTTTCGAACTTAGAAAAGAATTCCTATAATTAGACAGGTTATCTTTTTATTCGTCTAATCCGGATTTTATAATATAAGGATAGAGCACTATTGTGTTACAAAAAAAGAAATTTTCTACATGTTTTATAACGGTTGAAATGAACGCTTTTATGATATCGTCTGTGTCATCGATTTTTCATCATTGTTGGTAGCAATCGAAAAAATAAACTCTATTTCGCAGGAGAGATTGCTAGAAGCTATATATTTTATATGGAAAAGAAAGTTTATTGAGTACTCTACCAAATAATATTATTTGGAATAGGACGCAACTTCTCTATGAGATATTCAGAAAAAAACTTATTTTCACGCTGTAAAACCAAATTCGAACAACTAATTTGTTTTTATCAACGCGCCTTTTGTTCATTCTCTTGTATGTTATACCAATTATTTTAATACCAAATGAAAACCTTCGTTGTAATGAACAACTGTATATATATGGTGCTCGAAAGTGTCGAAAGTGGCTAATGAAAAAGGCTCAAACAAATATTTTTGGATTAAAAAAATGTGACGAAAGTTGCGGAAGAGTTTTTTGGAGCTTTGTGTTCTAAAACTATTGTAACCTTTGAAAAGCATTACAAATCAAATTCTTTTATGTATTTTTGCACTAGACACTTTGCTCTTTCTAACAAAAAAAATCAAGTCTGTACGACATTGCTTTGCAGGGTTATATCAAAAACAAAACTAATGCAAAACTTTTGCCCCACCCGTTATTTAGTATAGCTACTTTCGAAAAATGCAGACTTTGCTCTTGTTTTTGTGTTCTGCGAATAAGTATGACCTTCTAACTGATATCGGTCATCTGACTGTTTATTATCTAATGATATCATGCGAAATTTTGTTAATATCGTATATTGTAAGAATGAAATATTTATTCTATTTACTAAAATAGTTAGTTCTAGAAAAAAAAGAACAATGTCCTTTAAACTGCGACCTTTAAAACAAATATACTCGCTATAAATATAATTTCTAGAACATTCGATATAGACATCATGAAGCTTATCTTTCATAGTGTATGATTAATTTGAATAGATCGAATTCAGACATTTGTAGAGAATCTCTATCAATTGCTTAATTAAAATAGTATAACAGAAAATTTCAAAATGATCTTTCGTTTAATGTCCAATGGTTCCTTTGTATTAGTAAATCAAATAATTTCACAATTAAAATAGTTCTTTTTTTTCAGCTATTCAAATGAAAGAAAAAAAAACGCGAAACAAACAAAAACTGAATGGAAAGACAAACATAATAAAAACGAACAAGACAAAAGAAAAAGTGCAGTTCTTCATGACTGTAAATGGAAGGAAGAGAATATCTTATCACTATTTAACGAAGATGCATCATCATGAATTCTTCTTGTGTTTGATATCCATCCCAGACACCTTTAACTTCAGGTTCATGAATTGTTTTATAGTGAATTCCCCAACTAGAAAAGGACAGTGATAATGACCGAGGTGACGCGGGCGTTGATAATGGTTCATGCATAGGAACATTTCCGGAGGCAACACTACTTGTACGGATGTTTCTATTCAAATATAAAGAAGTCATATATAGTTCATGCATAAAATAAATCTATCTTACCGAGAAAATGAGTCCATTTCAGTCGTATAATTTCGTAGTAAGATGGGTAATCAATGAAGAATTGGAAATAAGACAATAAGTTGATTCACAAGCAAGCAAATAAAAGTTTAAAACAGAATATATAAATCAATCTTTAAAAACAGCTTTGCCAAGTGATGATGCTGGTTGCTAGAATAAAATAAAATTTCATATTTCTTTTTAGAACTAGAAAAAAAACAAACATCGAAACGTACATTTTTCCAAGTTTTACGAACTGGTTCTGCTATACGTTTCGAGATTAACATTCAAAATGGCATAGACGTAATTGAAAGAAAAATCTCAACAGTCTGCTCTATATATACATCATCAATATAATGTTCCTTACACAAGATAAGAAAATTGCTGACGAAAATGCTTATTTTCTGTGATAAAATCCATTATTGGGCAATAAATGATAAGAAATAAACTGCAATGTTGTGAGATACAAAAAAAGCAGATGCATGTGACGTCAAACAACGCAACTGACAGCATGATATGAGGGAAGTACAGTCTGACACTGCATGCGTAGGAGTTAATATTTAAATATTCATCGATGATGGTGTGATTAGGTCTGCTGAAGAGGTCAATTTGTTCGATACATTTCTCTGTAAAAATGTACTGATCCATTTCATTATTGATGCATTTAATAAATTACTAAAAAAATTATGAAAACTATTACCAATAAAATTACTTATATTGAATACATCATATCTGATGGACATTACTCATTTACTTTTTCAATTTTATTTATTAGTACATCGTAAATAGCTAATGATTGTCTTTTGTAAAAATTTTTAGTCAATATCAGTGTCATGAGAATGATAGATTATTATTTCAGTAGCTTCTTGTTGATCTATTAATTAGATTTAGCTAGATAATAGTCTAGGAATTGTTAGTTCTGGTTATTTATCTATATTTACATAATAAGACACCTACGTTTCTGTTGACACTTTATCGTTATAAATTATCACTGAGTACAATAATCTAATGTATGATTATGACGTTTGGTAGTAACAGGGAAAACTTTGAAAATTCGATAATGTAATAATGAATAATTTGTCAGCTGAAATTATTAGTTCACGAGTCCAGAATAAGTTCCTAAAATGATATGTGTTTTTTAGTTTTTCATTATAGAGAAAATTCAAGTACAAGTAATTGAATTTCATCTTTTCAAAATGATCTTCTTATTTATATAGAAAAAAGAAATCTGATTGTAAAGGCACGAATAGGTGCTTTGCAAAAAAAGAGGATTAAAGCAGATAAAACACTATAGGAAATACAATGTTGAAAACTTATCTTTAACCTTTATAAATTATTCAAAGCTTATATTTTGTATCTTTTCCAACAATCTATCCTATATATGACGATTATCAAAATTATTCTACAAAATTCGTTTTCAGTTTTTTTCTGCTGCCATAAGCGCTAGACAGAATTCAAATAGTGACTCGAATAGAGACATTGGTTTCTAACAAGAATATAAGGAAATAAGAATGATTATCATATTGGTAAAGATAAAAGCTCCACAAAACCAAAACACTAGTTTTTCAACACATGGAGCAGTATGAAGAACTTAGATTCGAGGTCAATTTTTTTCTATTATTAATATTCAATATTTAATTTTCTTTTATTGATATATACTAATTTTTCAATATTCAATATAGAAGTCCATCATGAATGGTCTGAAGCAGAGATAGGCAGCTCCGACTCCGAAGCACCCGCTCCATGGAGCTAGCTTCAACCATGCGCTTCTTCTTCGCTTTATTCTTCTGTAAACAAAGACAGAAGACTTAGTGAGACAAAAGCTCGTCATCGACCGTTCATTGCAGTGAATATGCCATTGTTACATTTTAACCAATGACAATGCTTGAGACGATGGCTAACGGTTCATTTAGTCGATTGTTCTATAACATATTTGACTGCACTATTGTTAGTTTGAAAATATAAGAACACAACATTAATGAAGACAGAAAATTCAATATTATGAAATGTATGAGAAGTAAGCGATATTAGAACAGAAAAACTTTCTTATTCAACTTAAAGTTGAATGAACAAACTTTTCTATGACAAAAAAATCATATAACCGATCGTCATCGTTAACCGAGCAAGATGATAAGGGTTTTTAATTACCCGCTCATTTTTTTACAGTGTACAATCTTGCTTATCCCTTTTAAATACTCTGGAAAAAGGATATATGAAAAGATTTATGACTTTCAAATACCAGTTGTGAAAGGTTGGTGAAAGGATTTACAATATTCATAAACTCTTAAATGGTTTGTTATATCGTGCATTTTCATAACTCCTCCGTAGGATTACATGAATTTCATGAACGCTTTAATATAAGCATAAAAGTGATTATCAAAACAATATATGAAAGGATTCATGAAGATCATCAACCATACCACAGGTCATGAGTATTAGGAATTTATGCTAACGCTCCAAACAGCCGACCTTTTAAGGCAAATCAAAATCGATCTCACTAACACCCACATCTCGACAAGTTATATTCATTAATAGCCACTAATATCCATTTTGTATAAGAAATAAAAAGTCTTCATCTTCAACAAAATCACACTAACACCCAAATTATCTTCACTAATACTTACAGGCGCTTATAACCTAAGTTCTAACTTGAATAAATGCTATTTCTAAATTACTTTCCTTCACAAAATTTTTCTTCGAAACTGATAATAAAAATGATACAAAAATATACCATGAAATGTCTACCATGCAGGCAAACAAAGATCATCAAAACACGTGTGAACGCTCAAAAATGTATTTGTTCAGCTCTGTAATTCATTTAGAAGCTTAAAAATACACTTGATCGTTTACATTTGTTTTGATGATCTTTATTTGTCTGCATAATAGACATTTCATGATATATTTTTGTATCATTTTTATTATCAGTTTCGAAGGAAAATTTTGTGAAGGAAAGTAATTTAGAAATAGCATTTATTCAAGTCAGAACATAGGTTATAAGCGCCTGTAAGTATTAGTGAAGATAATTTGGGTGTTAGTGTGATTTTGTTGAAGATGAAGATTTTTTATTTCTTATACAAAATGGATATTAGTGGCTATTAATAAGCATAACTCGTCGAGATGCGAGTGTTAGTGAGATCGATTTTGGTTTGCCTTAAAAGGTTGGCTGTTTGAAGCCTTAGCATCAATCACTAATATTCTCAAATGTATCACGTAAAATAATTGATTTTGAAAATTTCTCAATGTTAAATTATTTTCTAGGAAGACTTTCGATACAATTTCTCCTTACTTAATTTTTAAATTTTTTAATAAAAAATATTTCTTTTTTATTTATTCTTTTTAATCAATAATCTTTTATTTAAAATGAAATTGTGTTCAAACAAATTTAATAATCGACGTTCTTACTCTAACAAAATAAAAGAATAAATTAATTTGAAAGAACAAATGAATATTTATTTGAAAATACAACTGTTAATAGCAAAAATAAAGAATTTTCTTTTAAATTCTTCTTTATCCATAGTAACAACAACGGCAGCAGCGGCAACAACAACAGGTTATTAATTAGAATTTCTTAAATAAATAGTTGAATAATGTTTTTTTTAAAACTTTGTGCAAGTCTTAATCTAAGAACGAATTGGAATTATCCAAATAACGATATATCAATATTAACATCAATGATATGAACCATTTGTTGTTCAGCGTGTTTAAGTAATGGTACATCATGTAATCCTTTTGCTTTCAATAATGCAATTTCAATATGTTGGCTGAAAAGCCCAACAGCAGGCAGTGGAAAAGCTGATTCAACTACTAGTGGTCATAAATGAGTTTTATATTCTTTATTAATAAATAAACAATTCCATTTTTTCGATTAAACAATCATTTAATTAAATATTTTATTCTTATTTTATTTTGAGTTTCTAACATAAACTTAAGCTAAATATTTTTTTTCGTGATAAGTTTCTCAATTTTTTATATTTGAACATAATTTATTTTTGATAAAAATCAAAATTATTTCATTTTATTGTTATCTAGAAATATTTTTCACAGACATGTTTAATTAGTTCGAAATAAAACTCGCATAAGAATCGATCAGCCGATAATTAATCCTCCGAGGACGGTGAGACATATAGTGTCCAACCATCCTTAATGGGTTAATGAAAAAGACCTTTTTCTAATAATTATTTCATTTCAAATATGAAATAATCGTTTAGTTTATATATAGATGCATTAAATTCTGATATATATTATCGTTCTAAAAGAATTTTTACGATGAAATTTCTTATTATATGCAATGATAAACAGTTTGCATATGTTTATTGATACATCAGAGATGCATACTTTCCAAGAACTGAGCTCAATAATTTATCAATAGTTCATATAAAACGAATTGCTTATAAGTTTTAATGTCGCAAACGTGACTGCTTATCCCTTTTTTCTACAATTATTTATAAAAGTATCATACGAACAAATACATATATATATATATATATATATATATAGACTTTATCATCGAATATGATCTTGTAAAGTACACCGTTTCACAGTTTATCAGAACGGAATAAAGGATGATTATAAGTGGTTATTTATGATACTAGAAAACTATGATGTAGTATAACTACATAATAAAATATCTATGATCTATGACTAAAAGCTATCTGATTGTGTATATTCGATAGGTTTTGATTATCTTTATTAAAGACAACAAACTGCAATCAATCGTATTAACTGTTTCATTCTGAGTGGAATTTTTGTCGCTCCTTTGTTCCATCTAAATATTCTTTTCTTTTCTAATGTCAAACCTGATCAACTTAATTTGATCTGTTGCATACAATAGTGAATAGTTATTTAAACATGTAAAAATCGATTGTTTTATGTTTTGTCATCTGAAATACTTTAAACTTTGATCAATTCCATTGAACTGTTTTTATATAAAGAACTCTTTTCTACACATTATTCATCCATTATACTCAAGAGGATGGTTGGACTGATTAGTTTGCTATTTCTTAGGCTTATGGAGACTCCAAATTCCACCGTTTGATAGAATATGACAAGTTAACCATAGTAGAAAAAAGTCATATAGTCTGAAAGAGTTACTCTACACCTTCATTGCTCACATTTAATACTGAAATGAATACTCGGATTTATAGTAAAATTTTAAAAAATCAGCTCAAATCAGTTATTATACTAATATTCCTTTAGTAAGACGATTTGAGATGGAGATGTTTAGCTAAATTGAACTGGAAAGATACTTAAATTTAGATTGATTCGAATAGCTTTTATAATCTTATAGTTGTTAATTGTTGTTTTCACTTCGTGCAGATAAAGTAGTCAACATCTCACCATGCATCGAGATAACATATTCATTACTTGCTCCTCTCGTAATATCTATTATCGAGGTATAATAGTTTGTTTTGTAGTTCGTCCTCTAATATGGATGATACATATTCACTATTCTTTCTTTTAAACAGTGAAAGAGAGAGAAATAACAGAAACGAAAACTATATTCGCATTTATTTTACTGTAATAGATACAGAATAAAGGCATTAACATATCGTCGTCTGTCGTTTTTATAGTGACCTGTTACTTCAATTTATAGTGGTGTATTTTACATCTGTTCTACTATATCAGCTGTATCTCGATGGCAAACATACATTTTAATTCTTATCAAAACATCAATGAGTATATGAATCTGCCAATACAATCGAAAATGGTAATCGTAAGTTCATGTGCTGATATTTTTCGAAAAAAATATGCGATAAAGATGGAAAGAAAAAGAAAACGTTAGAGACGATACTGACGACATGAACCAGTTGAGAGAGCGAGAGAAAGTGATAATAATGATCCGATATTACCGCCTTTCCTCTTTCGGCTACGTTGTTTATCAAAAATTGAACTATTCTTCTCTTGAGCAAAATAGCCGGTCATTATTCAATAGACGACATAAATATAAGGGCATATACGATATACATTATCACATCATTCATTACTCCCCTTTCTTCAAAGTTCGTGTCTAATTATGGCAATCGACACAGCACATGTATGTAGTCTTTGACGCTGTTTTTACTTTGTCTCTTTTATATAGAGCTTCTCCTCAAATTGTTCTGATTTAGTCTCGCACTTACCGAATTTTTCTTAGTATTACTTAATATTTCAAAAATTTTCTCAAAAAAGTCTTCTGTAAAAACGAATATTCTTCAGGAAACGTTCGATTTTGTGCAATGATTTGTCACAGCTATACATTCATGTCTTATAATTATGGCATTCATTTAAAACAGTGGCTCATACGATGTCTATATTATTTCTTGTATTCTGTGGATTTTCATCGTCATTGAGTAGACGTTATTAAAGAAATGTGATTCGATAATAGCATTCTAAAATCTTCGGTACTCAATTCTTATTCGAGTGGTCGTATCATCGATTATGTTCTGCACATCTCTATATATGTAAGAAAATGGCAACAATCATAAAATTAAAAATTTTATTTAATTTTTAACAAAGAAAATTAATTTCAACAATAATTGTTGTCATGTTTGTTCCCTTAAGTTTTTCACACTCTTGTACTTAATACTTAATATGGTCTTCATTTTGTTTTTCAGAAAAACCGTCTATGCTTCGAAATCATGAAATTGACGTTCCAGTTGGACCTATTAATCAGTCAAGCACCACTTGGCCTTAAATTTAATATGACAGCAGCTCAATTAGCAACATATAACGCAATAGATACTCAAAAAGCTGCGATGATGGCGGAATTATTTCATCTTATGCAACTTGATCGTGATATTTAAAAGATAATACATATAGACCTTATTTTTCTTCATGATTTTTCATTTGTTCATTATCTTCATGCTTTCTCATTTGTTTATTATTTTCGTTATGTTTGTCTTCTCATGTAATAACTAAAGCTGGTCATTCTTATTCTTTTACAAATAAATTTATTCAAGCAAGCGCATTTCATTTCGAATCTACATTGATCTACAGAATTGCTCTTATTTCGATAATATATCACTCATTTAATCAATAATAATCAAGAAAACAAGAATCACATACGTCTTAACGATAGAAGGATACAAGAATTAACACTTATAGAAAAATGAATGGATACGTTTCTTTCGGGCACTTTGCTAACAATGCATTCTTTTTCTTTCATGAGAAGCAAAAATACTTATCTTGGAAAGAAAAAGAAGAGAAGCAAGCTATTTCTTTTCGCAGAATTTTGAGAAATTTCAACATTAAAAGATCAAATTCTAGAAAATAAAGAAGCTATAGGTGGCAATGAAATGAATGAGTCTTTGTTTTGTTTTGGAAACACAAAAAAGCAAACGCAATATCATCGTCCTGCTGATTAACAGGACTATTAGTATTTGAAATAGCACGATTGTTTTTTTCGTTACTCACCAGATTCATGTCATTTGAAAAAGGAAACAATCTTTAGAAGTTCTCTGCAAAGCAATGCACTTATGAATTGATCATCTTTGCGCTCATCTGTTAACATAATATTCAGAAAATTTTGCTTTATATTCAGTTGTAGATGAGCCAAATTCCAGAAATGAAAAAAAACCTTAAAATGCTTTGTATTGATCATAGTCGAACTATGAGAGCAGAAGTAATCTAGTCACAAGCTATGATTTTCTCGAGTTTTTTGTAAGAACAAGCAAGTAGTAACATGTAAATCATTTCTCAAGAAAGTTTAAGATATTATTCTATAGGTATTCATTGATCTTATGAGCGTTCCTTATAATCTTACTTCTTTCGTTAGAATGACTTCAACACATTTTTGTTTTGTTCTTATTCAATCAAAACAGTGGCTAACAACTTCGAGAAAATGATAAAGTAATACGTAGTATACACGAGAAATTTTCTTTATTTTTTTGTCTTATTCATCTTATTGACTTTTAATGCATAAAAAGTCAAATAGACAAACAGTAGTGCTAGGATCTGAGAGATTTAACAAGTGTTCGAAGAATATAATCGAATAGTGATGATCAATCATATTGATCAGAATATTGAAAAAGATCTAAGTATAGATCTCCTATCGTTACTCGTTGTTTTTCCAACTAATTATAAACAGTAATAAATGAGTTAACTAAATTTTTATTACCAAAAGCTGCATAGATGAATGGACGTGAAGCTTCGGAAGCAGTTATTAGTAGAATGATTATTAAAAAACTGAAATGGTGAAGGAAATGTAGTCGCTAGAAACCAATCTTTATCTTTGAATTGTTTATCACACTGAAGGCTCCACAATCACAGTTTTCGGTAACAATAGGAAACTCATAATTAGATCCTTTTCTAAGAGGATGAAAACTCGCATAGGTTTTGAGTAATTCACGTTCAATAACTTTCATTTGATATTATATTGATCGATCACAGAAACAAATAGTATTCATAGCTCCAAGATGACACCATTTTCGTCCCCTAATTATCTCTAAATAAATAAGTTTTCATTAAAGATTTATTTTTTTACGATGAAGACATTTTTCGAAAACAATAAAATCCAATCTCGAAAGAAAAATCCACACGATAAACTCCATTACATAAATTTACTTTTCAATATTCAAAATTGAATTCAACGAGTCAAGAGACATAGTCTGGAGCGTGTAAATATAATTTTGTTGAGACTACATAGAACGATAGAGTAAATCATCCTCTACAAAATGATACATCACCGAGTACTCTGCGATGCTTTATAGCTGAGATACAACAATTTGATTGAAAGTCAAAAAAATGATTGTTCTATAGAAAAATGCAAAAAAGAAGTGACTTTAGATGGGAACTTCTGTAAGATAGCTGTATCTCAACTAAAAAACATCGTAGAGACCTCAGAGACGTCTCATTTTGTAGAGAATTAGTTTCTCTATGGTTCTATGTAGTCAAAACAAAATCATAGTTATCCGTGTTAAGTGTTGAAAAACTAGCCATTTGGTTTTCTGCAGTCTCTGTTTTTGGTAATCTGATAATAATATTCATTTCCTTATAGTCTTGTTGGAAACCATTTGCTCTATTCGAATCACTATTTGGATTCTGTCTGACACTTACGACAGAAGAAGAAAATTCAAAATAATACTTGTTGAATAGTTTTGGTATTTACTGTCTGTAACAAATCATAATCCAGAAAAAAAAGCATGAATTCAGTTAGTTCAAGTACACTTTGCGATACAAGTAGACGTATAAGCCGATACCTAGATCGGTGGCGGCTGAAATGGTTTGATGATTCATTTCAAAAATTTCCTTAATTTCGAGAAACTTTGGAATAGAAAAAAGAAAAATGATGATAGCGAACGTTCTAATAAGAAACTACATCAGAAAAGTCCTTAAAACTGATCTTGGATGTCCAAAACATTCGAAAGTCTACTATATATTTATGTCTCGGTGGCAACTCAGTCCCTCGACTTACACTTCGAAATACAACTTAAATGTAATGATTTACAGGTGAATGATAAGAACTTAAATTTACGTTTTTATAGAATTTCGTATTCTTAATTTCATAATTTAAAACAAGGTCATTGTAAACAGTCTCTACTATTTTTTAAATTTATAACTTATTTTTCCGTCATGATTTTTTTTGTATTCAAAGATTATACATTCGGAATACAAAAGAAATAATAAAAAACAAAATGATACCTTGTTAAAATGTGATTACATATTTGATCGAAATCGATTTTGATTATCGTCAATTAATATTATTAATTAGATATAATGTTTAATCAAATTGTTTTGAAAAAAAATCAATTTTAAGGATGATTACTTGTTCTTCTAAATATCAATCTGATTTTTATTCACTGTAACATTTTTTTTACAAAATAAAAAAAAATCTATATAATAAAACAAAAAAGACATCAATTCGTAATTGAATCGTCATTTGATTGAAAATGCCTTTGAAATTGTTGATGATCGGCAATAAACTTAAAACGAAAAAAAAAATTTAGTATATTTTTATTTTTCGAAATATACAACAATAATAAAAAAAAATAATTTACTCGAAGTGTATTATCTTTAGTAACATATATATATTCAGGACGTATACTTCGTATTGTTGATTCATAATAAGTACGCTGTAATTGAATAAATGATCGTAATAGAGAACTTTGTTCTCGAAGTAAATCATCAACAGCTAATAGGACAGGATTTGTTGTTAGAAGAGATTGAAGAACTTGTGGTTCAACAACAGATCGAAAAAGTGATGATGGACGAATTTCATTTAAATCATTTTCATTAATTAAATAGATTGAATGAACTATTAAAATACATATTTATCAATGATTAAGTATAAAAGATAGGAAAAAGATAAAGGTACAACTTTGATTTAACGATGATTGAAATGGAGTTGACATTAAATCAACTTGTACTTGTTGATCATAGGTTGAAACTTTTTGTATAGTTCTATTTAAACTAGAAAAAAATTCAATATTGTAAATTAAATAGAAAAAAATTTTTTTTTTCATACGGTATTTGTTTTTCTATATAAATATTTGTCGGTTTTGATGGCCTTGGTGTTGAAGTTTCTGTTGTTACTAATGAAAAATCTTCAGAATAATTAATTATACTTTGTTCTTCAGGAACTTCTTCAACTTTTGTATTTTCATCATCACTAATCTCTGATATTGTTTCATGTTTATGATGAATTTTATTTATTGTTGATGGAGATTTTTTTGTTGTTATTCGTGGAGATTTTTTTTTAACAACAGATGTTATTAATGGTTCATTATTCATAAGTAAATTTGCAAACATATTATTAACTGGTGATTCACTAATATGTTCACTAAATGGAATACTAGTATAATCATCATCATCATCAACATCAATAGCTGTTGATATTGATTCTGTTTCAGAAGATATTATTTCATCAACATCATTCAAAGGTTTTTTAGTAATTTGTATACGTCGTGGAGTTGTTGAACGTGAAGTTTTTATTGGAGTTGGTATACGTTCTTCATCAGCTAGATTAAAATTTAAAAAAATAATAACATTTTGATATGTTCATTATTTTTTATTTGATTATGAATATACTTTGAACTGTAACTAATCGTTCAGAAAATTGTACAGAATGTTCACTTTCTTTTGGAATAAAATCCTAAATAAGCAACAAAAGGAATAGAATGATACCAAAAACAAAAAAAGAAGAAAAATTGTTGTTTGTCTTTTTTCTTCTTTCTTTTATTTTCATTTACTTTTGGTGATTTTAAAATGCCTTTTCTTGGTGTTAAAGTTGGTGTTTTTCGACCTTCACTCGAAGAACCATCACCAGCAAAATCCAATAATGAATCATCTTCTGTATCGAGTACTAAACAAAAAACCAAGTACAATGTAAAAGAAATTTATTAAATTGAAGAACATTTTAACCAATAAAGTTGTTCAATTTATACAAAAATTTAATCATGAACTACTTCTATTTGATAATTTTTATCGAAATATACTAATTATGATTTCTTTATACCTAAAGATGGTCGTCTATTCTTGTTATGTTTAGTTTTTTTTCCTTCGCGTTCACTACTATTTGTTTCACTATCAAGATGTTGTAAATCTGGTACTTGATTAGCAGGTGTAGTAGTTGCAGTTTTTTTTAGAAAACTTTTTTTTCCAGAACCAAATAATACTTTTGAACCACTTGTTGTTGCATCTGAACTTGATTCATCTTCATCATTGGCTTCATCGAATGCACCTGGTTCTAATTCAATACCTTTAGCATATAATTGTTGTCGATGTTGAGCACGAGCTAAAAGTGCTGATTGAGTAAGAAGACCAGTTGATGATGATTGTTGAGGTTTTTTATCGGAAGTTTTTCTTGCTGACACTCGAGGTGATGCAACATCTCGTGGTGAATGTGTTACACTAAGTTTTTCCGTTGTAGCAGTAGGTATTGTTGTTGATTTTTTAACAAATTTATTTGGTTGACGTGGTGTAGTCGATGAAGTTGTTGTTGTTGTTGAATGAGATTTTTTATCATTATAACCAAATTGTAATGAACTATCATCATCAAATGGACTTTTTGTTGATGAACGATGATGACGTTGTTTAGGTTTAGGTGGTTGCTGACTTGATTCTAATTCAGATACTTCACTGATTCCATCAGGATTTTGAGCGTAAATATTAAGTTTCTTAAGAAAATAAAATGAAATATTCGAATTTGTACTATAGAAAAGAATTTGTTTGAATTTACTCGATCTAAATTTTGTTGTTCTTCTTGAAGACGTTGTTTCCGTTGATTCATTCGAGCAGCTAAATCACTCATTGAACTTGGCATTTTGAGTTTTTCGTTAAAGATATACGAACAAAAAATAAAATGACTTAATTTTTTTTTCTTTATCAAAATAACCATATCGGATTCCGTTGCTCTAGGTTTCTACCTTCAATAATTAAACTAAAGTAGCGTCATTAAATGATTGGTTATTTATTTATCGAGTAGAACTCTTGTATAATCATGAAAGATAGATAGTGTTCGTTTTTTAAACGATTTTCAAATTCGAATTATTTCATTTTTTCAAAATTCCTTAGAATAGTTTCTTCGATTAGTTCAAGAAATTAACTTTTCTATCCTTTAGCTGTTATCAACATGGGACTTCTTTTTTTCCTTTTTTTTCTCTTCGTTCATTTCTTCTCTTCGTATCTCTCTTATACAGCATTATTCCCTAAGGAGCAAGAAAAGAATGAATATGACTAAGAAAGCAGAAAATATCAAGAGACAGGTGTCATCTCCTTTCTTTTTTTTTTGTGTTACTATCATATAAAAGAAAAGTCGTCAATGTATTTTTGTTTCACCACATAATTATAAATACAAAGAACAATGTACTACTAATAGTAAAAAAAGACAAAGAAAAGATTCATTCGTTCTAATTTATTTTGTTTTGTTTTTATTTTATCAATTTATATGGATAAGGGACGTCTGTAATCTTTTCCATTTTCTTCCTTCGTTTTCTTTTTTTTCTTCTTTTCTTTTATTTAAAAGAATTCTGTCGAAGAAAATCTCGAGAGAATTTCACAAGAGAAAGAAGAGTGCTTTGCCAGTAGTTGTTTCTCTTTTTCTCTCTATGGCTGTCTGTTTGACGTCGTCGGTTGGTCACCGGGGAGCTCACGTCGTATTGCCTGCCGCGGCTGCATCCCAGGGGAGCTAGTCGACTCTTTTTACGTGTATGTGTGTGAAACAGCATGTGGGTAGAGAGAGAGAATGTATAGATCGACGACAACTGCTGTGTTCTGCACCCCTCCGGGAATGATGGACGAGTGCGTGCGCATATACATATAGGAAGGCAAAACGAGAGAGGAAAGAAGGAGAAAGATGCACCGAGAGCATGATTAGAACAAGGAGATGCACTCGTCTTACTTATCAAGTTGATTGCAGTATCCTATTCTAGAATAAAGACAAAAAAAACGATGTCACGTCGTAAACAGACGAATCCAAGAGCTATAAAACGTGATGGTAACTTTTGTTTGTTTTTTTTTTTTGTATCAACATATTTAATTCATTTATTATTTACCTCTATATTCAGTATCGAAAGATGAAGATGAAAATGCTATTCCAATTACTAAAAGTAAATTGAAATAAAAAAACAAACAAACAAACTATTTTCATTTATATAAAAATGATTTATTTATAGAAATAGCAACAGAATCAATTCGATCAGATAGTATTGATTCAACAATAACAACTGAAGATGAACAAAAAACTTCATCAATTAAATGTGATAGTTGTCAAGAAATATTTTTAACTAGTGAACTATTTAATCAACATCGTCTTTATCAATGTTCTTTTCTCACCGGTAATATTTATTCAATCAACTATTTAATTAATCTTTTATTATGTATTAACAATTGATTTTTTTGTTTTTATTTATCATCTAGAAGAAACTAATAGTGATGAAAGTCGAACATCATCATACGATGAATATGCTAATCAAATAGATAAAGTAATTTGTTTTTGTTTGTTTTATTTTTTATGTAAACTTTCTATTGTTTTTTTGTTTTATTAGATACCTTATGGAACAAATCAAAATGATGATTATCCACATCAATGTTCTTATTGTAATAAATCATTTGCAAATATGGCTCTTTTACTTAAACATGAACAAGTAAATAAAAAACAATAGGAAAATAACTTTTTTTTTTCTTATATTAGAATTCCGAATTCTTAGGTTCATGTTGAATTGATGCCATTTCGATGTTCTTTTTGTGGTAAGTAACTTGAATAAACACAAAGTTTATATTCTAGATAGAGAATAATACTGAAGGAAGTGTCTATTTGTAAGAATTTCGAATAGATAAAATGAATATTTGAAGTGAATAATAATATTATTGTAAAAAAATCAATTTAATTTTCACAATTCGTTCGATATTTAATCAATGATGATACATTTAAAAAAGTTTTGTTTGTTTTTTTAGCTTAATATAATATTCTGTGAGATAAGGATGTATTGATTTCTATGATTTTATCTGTTATAAATATTTTTGCGCAATAGATGCCTCGGGTCTTCGATTATATCAAAGCGTGCAACTTTTCATGTTTATTTCATAAGTTTTAATTAAAAAGAGTTTTTCAAAAGACTAAAAAGATCTTAAGGATTTGGGAAGAGATTTTGCGAGTTTTTAAAAGTTTAGAAATGACGTTGATCTTAGTCTTGTAAGATTCTACTTTCATATAAGTATACTATTTAAAGTTCTAATTTTTCTTGAGCTACGGACATTCAAATCGCATGAAATTTTCAAGATGTGTTAAAGATGTAGTGATAGTAAAGTTTTCCACTTTATGTCATGATGTTTTCAGGAGATACTCAACAAATAAGAGTCAAAAAATAGTTCATTTGTCAACTCAAAATTCTCTATGTGCCTTCATTCTATATACTTAATCATTTTTTTTTTCTTTATTTGAAAGAGCATGTCAAAATGTAGGACATTACACAGTTCTTGTTTTTAAGCTTTTACTTTTCAAGAGAGGAAATATCCAATGTCTTAAAAAAAAAACTTATACTCTAATTATACAAGTAATCTTTTATATAATAATAGTCAAGCTTAACTCCAAAAAACAAATTCTGTCATGTTATTTCAAACAAACAAATAAAAAAACAGAATTAAATATCTAGAACAAACTTCCACAGGAGAATTCTGGATTTTCATAATCAAAAAAAATAAGCATACATTTTTTATTAATAATAAAAGAACAAAAAAAAAAAATCTTTATGAATCTATTATTAGGTAAAGGATTTAAACATCGTCGTAGTTTAAATCGACATTCAAAATTACATACAGGTGAACGTAAATTTAAATGTACATTATGTGAAAGTACATTTGCACGTTCTGATCATCTTAAAGCACATATTCGTACACATAATAATCATAATCATACTCATAATAATATAATAACAATTGATAAAACAATGAATATTGATTTTCAATTAAAATCTTCAATAAATACAAAAATAAATTTTGATGAACATCGTTTATCATTTGATAATAAAATAAGTAAAGATGATAATAAAACTGAACATTGTCCATATTGTCCACGAATTTGTCTTGGTAAGATAAATTTATTTATTTCTTGTTTCTTTTTTTGTTTTGTTTTACATTAATTTTTGTATTTAACAGGTGAAGATAGTTTACGATTTCATATACAAAATGAACATAATCAAAATTTTGAAAAAGAATTAAATATAAATCAATCAAAAAATGAATCTATATCACCATCATTATCAGATACATATTGTCATTTATGTAATGCAAAATTTAATAATCGTGAAAATTATTATGCACATATACGTTGTACACATCCACCATTTCAAAAACAACTTGATCAAATATCTTTATTTCAAATTTCATCATTAAAAAAACAACAACAACAACAACAAGATATAAATGATGATTCATTATTAAATGAATATGCACTTATTGAAAAAATAATCTGGTGTGAAAAATGTAAACGTTCATTTGATTCTATGACAATTTATTTACAACATTATTCAATACAACATTGTTTACAAATTATTAAATGTCTTCAATGTCAAGATATATTTGAAACAATTGAATTATTTTTTAATCATATTGAAAGAATACATCCATCAAAAACAGGTAAATTTTGTTTTTTTGTATTCGAATAAATAATTTAAATTATTTCTTTTTTTTTTTTTGTAGTTGAAACATTTAAATGTAAATTATGTAATGCAACATATAAAAATCGTACGGATTTTCTTCATCATATTGAAACTATTCATAAATCATGTTTATATTCATGTTCATTATGTTCATGTCAATTAAATTCAACTGATGAATTAATTGATCATTTAAAATTTATTCATAAAATAAATAATAATATTGATATACATATAAATCATCATCGTCCATCATTTAATACATTATTTTCATGTAGTTATTGTTCAAAAAAATTTAATTCAAGATTTGATCTTAATCAACATATTTTACATGAACATAATGATGAACAACAAGAATTAAAATCAGATTGGCAACAAAATGAAAAAAAATCATGTAAGATAATTTATTAGAATTTAATATGAACAAAAACAAAAACATCGATAAGTCTTCGAGATAAAATTTTCTAAACTTGATTAGTAATTGGAAAAGTATTTTGACAAAATTGAAATTCATATTTGCTTATGGTTTGCATTTTTTTTTTGCATCAAAATACATACATGAGGAATTTACAAAATCAAAGTATTGAATCTGACCGTTTATTTTTGATTGACAACATTAATGTCAACTTGGTTTCATTTTTTGATAAATTATTTTTGTTTAACTGTAACTCTTTTATTATTTCTCAATTAGAGATGTGAAGGGTAAGTAATGTGTTATCCAGCATAGTGATCAAGGGATTGAGTCCGTCGGGTTAGTCTCAGACCTGAACTTGCTTGTATGCAGGTTTGAAAATTTTGGACTCGACGGAGTTTACCAAGGAGTGGTGTCCTTTCGAAAATCGGATTAGCCTTCTCGGTATTTTAAATCACTTCTCCGAAAGAGAGAATCTGGACAAGACATTGAGGGTAAGCCTTTTCGTGTATTCTGTAGTCTGACTGAGAAAAGTTTTTTAACTCTTGTCCGGTCCTGCAGGGTGGGATAATCCTGTACGTCTCTACTTTCGATCTCAGTTATGCGCTTAACCAAGAGATATTGAACAATAATATTCTATAGATGGAACATTTAGTAAATAATTTGTAATGGCATTGATCTGCTTTCGTGCTAAAAGAAGCCATGCATGTTATTTCATATGCTTAATATGATGATAAATTTGACATCTTGAACATAATGTGTCTTAATAAATGAAAGAAGTTCATCCAAACATTTATCAATAGACCGAGCAGAATTGGTAGCATCATTTTAAACAAATATAATAACACCAATGACTCCTTTAGCACACAAAACCAAATTTATATTATAATAAGTTAATTAACTAAATGTTCAAGAAATTACTATTCAATGTTTTGTTGATTAAGTACATGACTGAGATTGAGTTACAATTAAAAAAGAACAAAATCTATCAAAGAATGGAAACAAGTTGACATTAGTGTTTATTTTTTGTAGCTTAATAGTGTATGTATTTCGCGTAAAAGAAAAACCTCAAGTACAAACCATTAGTAAAATAGAAGAACCATGATTTTTAATACTTTCGATCATCTATTATAATTGGTATAATTCTGAGAGAACTCTCTATGTTTTATTATCTTTCTCTTTGAGTTCTATCAAACTTGAAAAAAAATAACAACAACAACCAAGAATTCTTTTCTAAAAAAACAAAATACTTGATTTCTTTTAGCTACACCATCTTCATCCGATGTTATATGTTCTTTATGTGATTTAACATTTTCTTCTGAATCACTTTTATTAGAACATAATAAACATACTCATCGATCATCATCAATAACACCATCATTCAAATGTACTTACTGTCATGCATTATTTACATCTCGTGCCCAACTTGATCGTCATTCTCGTATTCATATAGCATCATCGGGAAATAATTTAAAATGTAATATATGTGATAAACTTTTTTCAACAATTGATATACTTTCTGAACATAAATTATCACATTGTAAAGCAACAACATCAAATATTTGTTCATATTGTCATCAAACATTAAATAATCAAGATGATTATATACATCATTTATATGAACATAATCAACAATATAATTTAAAAACTAAAACAAAATTATTTACAAATAATAATGATAATATTCCATTAGCTATTGCATGTATTGTATGTAAACAATCATTAATAAATGAACGTGAAATTATTTTACATGCAAAATTTCATTTAACAAATAATTTAAATAGAAAATCATCAAAAATAATTCTAACAAAAGAAAGTTCATTAACAATGATGACTATTCAATGTAATCAATGTCATCGATCAACAAATACAAATCGAGATTTTTTATTAGAACTTCCATCATTTAATATTAATTGTTTTAATTGTATTGAAAAAGATTTAAAACCAACAGGTAAAAAAAGAAAATCTTGGTTTATATAAATCTAATCAAGTAATCTATAACACGAAAGTCTTCCAAATATGTATTCAGATTTTCTTTCTCAGTCAAGATGGAACAACTATCAATAGATTTTGTAAAAAAAAGTAGTATATTATCCAGCGTAGAGGTCGAGGAGCGGCATCCCTCCGAGAATCAGGTTTGCCTTCTTGAAGTTTTAAATCGCTTGCCCGAGAGAGAAAATCTGATCTTACTTGCAGAGAGAAATTTTGAATACATGTTCAGAAAGAATGATAAAAGTCTAACTTTAACCCAGTTATCTTTTAGTGATCGAAAAATGAGTGAATGCATTATGCTAAGACTTTCAGGGTCATAGGTTAATAATAATATTGACAGAATCCGACGATGAATAATAATACGTTAACAATAATCTCTAAATTGCTATTCTGAATAAGAAATAGAATCGATATAAAGATATCATGGGAATTACAAGTGAATTTGCCCATTTTCTTTTTTTTTATCCTCTTGTCTTTTGACATTTACAATAATTTATTTGATAAAAGATTATCAAAAGATATTTTAGCATAAGACTCAGTTTGTTTCTTTTTAATATTATATCTTTAAAACAAAAATGAAAACAATTTGGTTTCTCAAATATTCACTATAAGAAGTTATTCTATTTTTTTGTACAGCTGGATACAAAACAGGATGGTCTTGGTATCTTGTCTTGTTTACAGCTCTGTTTGGAACTTTAAGAAAATAGTAATACTACATGGTTGATTTATTCATTAGATTATTATTATTTTATATAACGAATATAAGATATTGAAAAACTAAGTAAAACAAAAAGGATTCGACAAAACTGTTGATTATGAATAGATTATTTATAGAAAAAAATTCTTCATGTTCGATTAATTATTTTTTGTTCTTATAGATCCACATATAATACCAGACATAGATAGTACATCGAATCCACTTTGTTGTCCAAAATGTCAAAATGATGTACAATTTGATAGTATTAAAACTTATCAACAGCATTTTACATCTGTTCATTTATCAAAACATTCTATTGAAGAATATCATTGGTAAAAAATTTTGTTTATCTAAAATTCTGTTTTTTTATTTTTATTCTTTTCTTAAAGTCTTAAATGTAATAAAATTGTTTCATTACGTGAACATATATTTCAACATCAATTAAAAAAATCATCATTAACAAGTGGTTTTCTTATTGATAGTATTGATTCATCTATAATAAATTCACATTATTCATCTCCATCACCAAGTGTACATTATTGTTATTTATGTCGTACAAATTTTGATACAGCTATTAAAATGCATATACATCTTATTGAACATCAATATCCAAATCATGATTATCAATGTAGTCTTTGTGAACAAACAACATTTGATGATGCATCACAACTTTATCATCATATGGTACAACATGGTTCAAAAGCACGATTACATCCATGTCGACAATGTGATGTATATTTTATGTTTTCAATGCATCTTATTAATCATCAATATAGTCATACAGATGAGACATTATTAACAAAATCGAATGGTACATTAATAGGTTCAAAATTATCGATAAAATCGAAATTTATGACAAATGAAGATCATAAACAATCGAATGATGATGATGATAATATATCATGTAAATCTATTATGACAAGATCATCTACAAAAGGAACATGTCGCTCAGTAGTTGTCAGTTAACAAAATATTAATACAAAACTTTTTTTTTTTCGTTTTTTTCTGTTTTTGTCATTAATTATTATTATTATTATTATTATATTTTTACTTATGTCAGATATTTGTTTTTTCGAAAACAGCCGCTCTTAATCTTCACATCTTTCATTTTCTCTTTGCTTTTGTTTCTCATCTAGTCTATACTTTTGATTTCATGTATTTTTTTTCTTTTTAAACATAACAAAAGAGAAAACATATGCATATATGTATATATATATATACATATACAGAGAGAGAAATTATATAAAAGTGAGTGTTCTTCACACTGTAACGTATTTGTAGTTATATTGTTGTTCGTTTTTTTCTTTTTTGTTTTTTTGTTTTTGGAAAAAAACCTTGCAATGACAATTATAATTTATATGTTTATTTATATGATATTGATACAGTAGTCATTTGATGTCATATTGATGTAAACATTTCATATGAAACACTCGATGATATTCAGTTTTGTCTTTGTTTATGTATCTGTCTATCAATGACAAAATGCTTACGAATCATAGTTTTGATGAATAATTTCATGCATAGTCAACTGAAAAAACTACAAGGTTCTCAGAAGATTTTTTTCGTTTGTAGAGTTCGTTGCGTGGATCATTCTAGTAGAAAAAATCTTCAAATTTACTCAATAAATCATGGTGTTCGGAATAAAATACTCAAAAATTTTGGCTATTTCTGACTACTACTGAGTGGTAGTACACAGCGAGATCTACAGGCAAAAAAAACCTTCTAAGAACAATGTGTCTTTTGCGGTTGACTACTCATGGAAGTATCTGTCAAAAATACGACTCGCAAGCATTTTGTCATTGATAGTGTATTCGCATAAAGACAAGAATAAGAAAAGAAAAACAAACAGTCCATTAATACAATTGACAGGTCATGCATACTTCTTGACTTTCTTTTGACAATAATCTCTAAATGTATTCGTAAGTGATTTCATTCGAATAAAAAACTACTGCTTGATTATTGAATATAATATACAATCTTGAAGGTACAGATCTTAGTGTAAGAAAGGATAGGGTGAGTTAGGCTCTTCCACTTTTTATGTTCTCTCCGCAAAAATTTCAAAGTGTTACTTGAAAGCTGCCTGCCAAATTTTTAGCTCCTTCCACTCCTAAAAACTATCGAGAGCCCTACTTGAAGACGACATTACGATGTTTATAAGTAACGACAGTAATGTGAACAAATGTGTAATATGGAATTCTTAAATCATATTGAATTTGATTATTCTTAAAAAGACTATCATATTTAATTAAATTTTTTTCATTTTCGTTATACAACTATTTCTTTTTTCAAATAAACAATGCCTACTGTAACCAATAAAACTAAGCAGTAAGTCATCTATAGATCATCAATTGTACTTCAATCGACATGAAGTATGTAAATGTAATATTCATAGTCAATAGGCAGAGACTTATGTGTCTCATCGAATTAAAATAAAAGTCAATGAAGATCAACTACAAACGATAAACATGAAATTTACATTGAATAGAATATATTATTCGATCGAACTAAAATAATTCAGATGATTTTTCGTGTAGGTGATGATTAGAATTTTGTTGATTTGTACTTGTAAATGTAACATTCTTGTTTTTTTTTTTTGTTTATTCTTCATACTATCATCGTTTGACATCATATTTATACAGTCGATATAATTCTTCTCATTCAGGCGACTGTACAATTGTCAGCCTTCAAAAAAAAAAGAACGAAAGATTGATTTCATGTACTAATGTGTAATTACAGTCGAACTTTATCTCTGTGTTTTTATCATTATTAGTTTTCTTTGAAATCTTGGATAATAATTTAGTGTCTTTTAGTAATAGATTTCAGATGAAGATTTTTGTCTTGGTACTTATATTTTTCATTATGAATAAGATAGTTAAATAACAATCGCTTTTTCAAATTATACTTGTAAGAAAATACAATAACATAAATTGAAAAAATATCTATTTTATTTTTAGAAATCTTAGTATAATCTTCATTCAATGGTTTTTATTTATTCGAAAAGAAGCTTAAAGATTCTTGTTGAAGTACTTTGATATTTCCGATGATTGGGACTCGTACTTCACTATATGCTTAATTATGGGATATGACAATTCAGATAGGAATAGGTTTTTTCTCTCTACAAGCTATTACTAAAAAGCAATAAACTATTATCTGTGAATTTAATTGAAAGTAATAATAGTAAAGAGACAATCACCATAACAATTATCATCTTCAATTACATATAAGTACATGAAATAAAAATTCTTATTCCTTTAGTAGAGTAGATTAAATGCTAAAGCGCATATTGGTCGTACAATTATTAGTTCAAACTATGATAGTATGAACAAAAAAAGTAGAAAAATATTAGGTCTATAGTTTACTTTAGCTATGAGAATATATCAAATTATTAGAAATGATCTATCATTGAATCTCACGAGTGCAACATACTTGAAATGTAATCGAATAAAAACGTATTTTAGCATTTTATACAATTCAAATATTATTTATAAATGCTAATATTATATTAAATATTCTTTACAACTAACATTTTTTTTTCTCTAATAACCATATGAAATAATGATTACTCCAATGAGACTATCATATAGCCTAATAATCTCTCATGATGCTGAATAATATAAATAAACAACAACCATTTATACTATGTTATATTAAAATAACTATACGATTCGATATCTTATGATGCAATGACTTAATGATCTGATGCTTGAAAAGAAAATGTCAAAATTTATGTAGTTGCATTATCAATAGATTGATAATTGTTCAATGTTTGTAGATTATTATGAGGAAATGAATTGTTTTTTTTTTGTCTATTATTAGGTTTTATTCATCATATTCACATTATTATTCATTAACATTTTCATAAAAACTAATAATTATTTATTGCATATCATATTCTCCTTTAATAAAATGATTTTGATCATTATTACAAATATAATTATCAAGAATATTAATATAGAAATTCAAATTGTTTGATAAAATCAAATCTATAATAAATTTTATTGATCTGTGTTTACAATAAATTTTTATATTTTGACGTGTGATATGTAACAAACAACATGATTGTTCGGTAATAAAAAATCATTTTGTTGAAATTTTTTGCTTATTTGCATTTGACATTGATTTAGTTTTGCTTATGAGAGAAACCTCCTAATTGATATATTGCTTTTTGAGTCGAGACTATATGCATTATATATATCTAATTGACCTATGAATAACCTGAAAAGAGTTCGTGCCTTTAATTTATTGCTGTCACATGAGAAAATTGATTTTTGAGTTTTAACTTGAAATTTTGCATAGAGACCGGTCTTAATGAGAGTAACTTATTGTCAATGTTTTTTAAGTCTTTTGACATACTCTTCTATCCAGGAAATATGAGCATAAAAAATTTGTCGATTTATATGAGCAATGTAAAAGACACGATGTTACCATAGTTGTATCTTAGGATAGGAACAGCAATGAGATTTGAAACATTAATCCTTTGGTCCCAGGGTTTTTTTTTCTGAACACAACGAGAAAATCGATTATGTAGTGTTAGAAAATAGTGAATGCACTATGTATGAATATCTTCGACACTTTCAAAATACTGATAATTTCCTGCATCAACAAAGGAAAGCTATTCTACGCACCATTACCATTCACTTTTAATTTATTTAATATATAAATCTTTCCCTGATTTGATAAAATACTCGAAGTGGTATATATACCATGCCCGACACCCAAGGGTTAATATCGTTGACGCTTGTCTCGATGCAAAGTTTCGAATCGGAACTCGAAAATTATTGTTTCTGGTGTTCCTGAGAGAGAACACGGCATTCAATTAAAAAATACCATAAACATGTAGTATTTCCGCAGCAATAAGCTAATGGCATGAACACATTTCAGGGTATTCATAACTCGTTTGGGTCTACACAATGCACATAGTCATCACTCGAAAGCAATTTATCAGCTTGAGAATTTCCCTCGTTAATACAACGTCATTATCTTTTACTCTGTTTTTTTAATTAAATATCATGTGAGAAAATTATCAGACAATCAAATAACCTTTTTATCTTGTATTTGTTGCTCTTTTCTTATCCTATCGATCATAGAAAATTGCTTCAATTAGAAGTCAAAATCTTGTATTAAATCGAAAAAACATACATTGAATTGTCGTTTATGTTAGATAATCTTAAAAAATAGAATATATACTTTATTAAATCAACTTCTATGTCATTCATCTGTTTTCTAGGGTCATAATTTATATGTCGTCTTTTTTTTTGTTGTTTCTATGATTAGCACCATCGGTATACAGTCTAGTACAAATTTAAAATAAAAAAAAAGAAGTATGAGTTCTCACAAATCACTTTTTACAGATGATGATGATGATGATGACGAAAAAGAAAAAAAATATTTATGCACATCCAATAATAGGACAAGAAATAGAAGTACAAATATTATTAATAGAAGATACCGAATTTGTTTAAGTTCTCTTGCAGTTTCTGCTATAGTTGTTTTTTGTAATGTAATCGAATCTTTTAACTAAAATTAAAAACAAAAACAAATTATCGAATAGTTTAATTTCAAAAACAAAACAAGAAAATATTTATTTACTATATTTTGCATTGCAACAATTGACGGATCAGACGAAATAGATGAATGTAAAGAATGTATTTCATTTGATTGATTTATAGATGTGACAGATGTTGGTTTATTACTTAGTGAACATCTCAATCTAAATAAAAAAGTTATCGTTATCAATTTTTATGATATATAAAAAACTAATAATACCTATGTTCATAAAGCACCGAATTCGGTACAGTTTTCCAAAATTCAATTAATTGTGCTTGTTTTAATTCATGACCAATTAATGTCCATATAATTAAAAATTTTTCCTTATTAATATTATTTGTTGGTGTACAATACGCTTTACAAAAAAGAAAACGTCAGAAGTTCAATAAATTTTATTAATAAATAAAAAAGAAAAAACTAACCTTTTAATAAATAAACAGAAACAGTAGTTTTTGCACCTGGATGTAAAAGACTACAACCGGGTTTAACACGAAATTTATCAGGTGATGTTGTTTTAATTTTAAATGTTAAAATTTTATCACCCATATTTGTTAATTGTAATGTTTGAACACAATCACTTGTTCCTTGTGATAAAGGATCTATTCGTTCAAAGATCATTTCATCATATGGTCTAAGAGAAAACAATTTTTTTGTTTTTGAAAAAAACAAAATATTTTTTGTAAATATATGCAAACCTTATTCCAAGTCCATGATAAACTTTTTCTTCACCCATACATCCATTTACTAAATTTGGTTTTTGTAGAATGGACTAGAATAATTAAATTATAAAATAATGCATCTTTCATTATGAAAAATTTACTTTTCGAGACACTATGTGACATGAATCAGACGTAGATGTGGAATGATTAGATTCTTCTGGTGTTAGTAGTTCATCATGAGATGGTGAATCAATCTTTGGTATATTGTCAGTTGTTATTATTGATTCTGTTGGTGATGATGAAAGGGGTATATCAAGTGAATTACTATCAGCAAAAGTAACCTAAGAATAGAATCAAAGCTAATACAAGAAACAAAAAAATTTTAATAAAAAAATAAAAATTACTTTTTTCTTTAAACTTGCATTCATTGAATCTTCAACAGCTTCGTTTATTGGATCATGAAGATGAACATAATTTGTTGTATCCTAAAATCAAAAATAAAAATAAAAATTTATTATCATTAAATAATTAATAAATTTAAAAATGTATCTTTTCATCTTATTGTTTATTATCTACTAAATAAACGCTATATATATATATAGATATATAATCAATCTATCGTTTTTTTTCGCTTATTCAAATGAAGTCATCGTTCAAATATTTATGATCTAAATACATACAAACGAGAAAAGAAGAAAAGTAAAATAGATAAATAGAAAGATAAATTCTTTTTTTTTTTTTATCGATTTGATCGAATGTCTCTCATTCTCTATTCACATACATCATTCAGATTGAGAGCTTTGTGCGACATGGTTAGATAGATAAAACACTAGAGAACATCGTAATAACTTATTAAATAATCTGAAAAACTTTTGTCGTCGTAGTCGTTGTTGTTGTTATTATTATTATTATTGGCATAGTCGACATTTCTCTTTTTATTCTCATTTTCTTCATCGTCTTCGATGCTGCTGTTGATGTCATTACTGGTAGACTTGTCGTTGTGTCGTTCATACTCACCCTCGAGAGAGTAGCAAGCTTCACCCGACTTCTTTCTTTTTGTCTATGCGTTCGATTCTGATGAAAGCTGCAGGACGAGAAAGATAAAAAAAAACGATGACGCATATAGTGAGACCGGATAAAAATAGAAGGAAAAAAAAAGGAAATAACGGTAACAGTAGGATGGAACACAAGAATGAAATAACTACATTGTTTTCCTATCATCTGTCTATCTACCAATGTTCGTAATGCATATATAGAAACGCTTATGTTTGTATATACATATATACATACATAACAATAGTGAACGTTTTGTTATTTTTTTGTTTTTCTTTCTCGTGTTATTTCGAAAGAAACGGAAAACGGAAATGAAGACAATAAAATTGTCTAAAAAGTCAGCGGAAAAACATATATCTACTTATCTGACTATGGCAAAGTGCAGTGCATCCATTAGATAAACAAAAAAGCACTGAGCTTCTTCGATTTTTTTTGTCCTTGTTTTTTTTCTTTATATATCATACTCAATCTTCAACTGGATCAACTCGGTTCACTTACATTGCCGCCCATTGCTATTGACAATTGATCGGGTTGCACATACTGTGTGATCGATTTAGCATCGACGAATTTAATAAATTGTTCTGCTTCAGCGGGCAACCACGAACGAATTAGTCTCCATACAGCTAAGAATAGAAAAAATAAATAGACGCAATCATTTTTTTTTCTCTCTCTCTCTCTCTCTCTTGTTTTTTTTTTCTTTCTCCAAACATACGGACATTTACCTTGCAAAATAAATGGCATTTTATAAATCATCATATAAGCTAAAATCAATGACATTATAGAAAACGAACTCGATGCATGTTTGATAAGATACCTAATAATCCTGGGTAACCAATTTGCACAGAACTAATAATAAATTTGACTAAATCCAAATCCTAATAAAAAATAAGCTAGATCGATTGAATAAAATTCTAAGAAAACGAACTAGATTTCTGAGACCAGTTTCACTTAAATCAAAAAGAATAACAATTTTTTCACCTGGATGACGTCGAATATGTCTTTCAAAAGTATATGTTATAAAACGTTTCACAGCTTCATTATCTTCTTGACCTTTCTTAAATGTTCGAACATCAAAATGAACTATAGAGAATAGAAAATTGAAATCTAATAAGACAAAAAAAAAAGAAAAGATTTCCGATTTACGTAGTGGATAATTGCTCATGTCACGATTTTTAAAATAGATTCCATTGCGATCGAAATAATCGGCCGGAAATTCATTTGTTGAGACGTCTATTAGAAAGAAAGAAAGAAAATATATATATATATATATATATTTACGAAATTATGAAGAAAAATATTAGTTCTATTTTAATTTCAATTGTACCATAAACATTATGACTTTTTCTCCAACTCATTGATATATTAAAAATTTGAAGTGCTCGATCTGCATCGAAATCTGGACCAAATTGTCCATGTTGAACATACATTAATGTATATTCATCGACTTCATTGAAACGTTGAATATCATGTAGATCATATAGTTCATTCTCGTTAATTTCTTCTAATAAAAAGTAAATATATTAAGTTATGTTTTTGTATACAATGAATTGAATCGTACTTTCAAAATGTTTATTGACTAGTTCACGAAATCTATCAACCTTTGAATAATAAAATAAGGTTATTTAATTAAAATAATATTTGATAAAATTATACTGAAATTAGTGTTGCAAATGTTGGAATCGATGATGCCATGTGACAAAGTGGTATAACACAAAAAAAGAATAAGATGTGATACACTGAAACGAGATAACAGATACAGAAACGAACCAATATAAATCAAACATGAAAACAATAATATACGATGATAGATATATTTATAATTGCTTTATAATTCATCTCAATTACTAAATTTTTTTTTTATAGTATCTGAAAAAATAATAAATAATAATTTTTGTTTCATTTTTTTATTAATTTCAATAATTACAGGCAATTCATATTTCATATATACTTATATTGAATTTCCATATCTTTATTAATGTTTCATTTAGATCACAAAGAATGAATACATTTAGTATTTCCGGAAAGCTTTCTAATCACAGAAAATTTTCTATAATTAACTGAAAAACTTTAAATATTGATTTTCTTCAAGGAAAAAAAAAATTTTTTTTTTATATAGAATATTTATCGAACTCAATGACCTAAGTTTTTTATTATAATGACGCAGAAAGTCAAAGTAATTTCTATTCAAACAAAAATAAATAAATGATTAATATTTATATAATAAATAAGGAAAGCATAGGAAAAACAAACAAACAATTTTTAGATAAAAAATGAAAAAGAAAACCATAACGTTTTTGTTTTTATGCATATGTATTCACACCATTTCTATAAAAAGGTAAGATTCGAAGTAAGGATAATGCCATCTATGTTTATATAAGTTTGAATAATTTGTGATCGTTAAACATTTAGATGTAGAATTTTCTTCTCATTAATATTACTAACGAACATATATAAGAAAATAAATATTTGCATAACAAACAAAAAAAACATACACTTACATTCAACTTTAGTTTTTTTTTTCTTATATTCAACATGTT
Source organism: Rotaria sordida (assembly GCA_905250125.1). NCBI lineage: Eukaryota > Metazoa > Rotifera > Eurotatoria > Philodinida > Philodinidae > Rotaria > Rotaria sordida. Next base: position 146,812 of record CAJNOL010000110.1, read on the forward strand.
ACGTGATTTTATTCTAATTTCATATATTCTAAAAAAAATATAAAATAGATTAGTTCTTTTAATAGAAATTTTCAATATTTCTTTCAAAATTTATAAAAGATATTCTCCAATGATAATCAAAACACTAGACATCACTTCAAAAACTAATAACATATTATCTTTAGTATTTAGAATAATCATTAGAGTTAATAACTCAATATTCTAAGTTTTTTTTTTCTAGTATATAGATTTCTATACTCATGAGAATGTAAAGACTAATCATTCGTATGGAAAATTTTAATGATTCTAGTAGTCTATATATGATTACAGTAATAAAGCGTTGAAGAAAATTTAACATGTCTATTATTCTATATATAAGTATACTATCTGTAAATCTATTATGATAAAAAACATTTTAAATATCTTCTCGTTTCGTTCGAATATATATTTAGAAAAATAAATTATTTAAATATCAAAGAGAGAAAATAGATGAAAACTAAAGCATGTTTAGGTAAACGAACATCATTAATTTCTTTTTTTTATTTTTTGGAATATTATGTGTGATTCGATAATTGAATCAGTTTCTTTCACTCACATCAGTACACATCATCATCGGCAATTAATTCAGATTGAATGAACAGTGCGATTGATAAATTTAATAGTTCGATTGAGCTTCAATTAATAGCTGTAAATGAATGATTTTCTACACTACTGAAACAAAAGGATCTGTACATAAATATATATTTCTCATAGCTAAAACAAAGACTTTCTCATTAAAATCTATGGTTGTTTATATACAAGTATAGAAATCAAATGAATTAATAATAGAAAACAAAATAACTTATGAGCTAATGCTGAATAATAAATTTAGTACGAGCGTTTATCCTTTATTGATAAACAACAATCGAATAAACAAGAAGTATATTTAAAGTATTGGACTCTTTTTATTTATTTATTCAATATACACCTCTGAACAAAAGTCTTCTTCCCTTCATCCTTTTGTTCGTATAGAAACCCTTGAGCCTCAAGTGAATGTTGGTTACATGAATGATGTAAATACTGTATTCTAGTATAGTGTATGATTGATTACGACTTATTTCAATGAAGAATGTACGTCATTCTATACAATCGGTCAATACGACAAATTAGTTGGTCGATAAAATCCTTCATGGCTAGGTTATCTCTTTTTGTGGTATTTTCTGAATGTTTTACTAGTTTTATTTTATCTGTATTTGTATAATCTGATATGCCGTATTCTCGGAAGAGCTTCGCGTCAGTGACGAAAAGAATTTAATGATCTAAATCAGTAAAACAGTAAGCAGATACGAAAAAAAAAGAGATAGCCTGATCGTGAAACATTCTGTCAACCAACTTATCTGTAGTGTTGCTCAATTCTATTGAAAGACATTTTTCATTGAAGTAAATTATCATCAATCATACACTATACTACAATAAAGTACTCAAGCCATTCTTGTTACTAAAATTCACTTGAAATTAAAGAGATTCTATATGCAAAAAATGATAGGGGGAAGGAAAAGGAACTTTTATCTAGAGGTGTAATTCGATATTGATCATGTTATATACACCTTAAAGCATATAGATCATTTTCATCAAAATATCGAGTATCATATTTATTACTTAATTTAATAAATTCTAATCGAAAAACTCGATAATTATTCCAAAAAAATCTATCATACTTGCAAAAAATTAATTCTCAATAATTTTCATTCTAAAGAAAAAAATCTTTCAAAATTTTTTTTAAAATATACTATTGTTAAAGTTTGAAAGATTGTTATTGATAATATCATTGAACAAAAAGAAATGAACTATACTAAAATAAAATCTCAAAATTCAAACTTTAAAACAAAATTTTTCGTATTATGTACAAATATCAACTACTTTTCAATGTTCGAAAATACTATAAAGGACATTTAATTGTGTCACATATAAAACTCTATTTTAATACATAACAATCGATATATATTCAATTCTTATGTTGTGCAAAGGACGCGTAGTCATCAAGTATGAATCATGAGAACACTGTAGAGTACGAAAAGTATAGTGTTACTGTATGCGCACAAACAAATATAAATATAGGTAAGCAAAGAATATGATAATTTGTTTTATATAGACATTTAAAAATATATTACTAATATTCACCTGAATCATTGTAATAATATTATGAAAATAAATAGAATATATACATTTGACTTTTGTCCAGTATATGTTTAATATTAATATTTAAAAAAAATTTTTTCCTGTCTAACAAATGATGAAATAGTTAAACCATATGATAAAAAAATTTCTCACATAGATTTCAAAATATTTCTATTGATTAATTACCTTTAATCTTTTTTAATCATATCTGTTAAATTTCTCTAGCAAAAAGAAAAAGAAAAAAATTAGAATTATTTTCAAAAAGAATTACATGATTTACTTTTTTGTATAATTAAGATTCATCACTTGCAGTACCACCCATTGCTTTTGATAATTGATCAAGTGAATATATACTGCGTAATAGTTTTTTCATCAACAAATATAACAGCATTTTGACCGTCAGTTGGTAACCATGTTTTAATTAATTTTTAAACTGCTAAAAAAGAAAAAAGAAAATTAACATATAAAATATCTTATCGCACGTATAAAAATAGATTCTTTTTACCTTGTAAAATACATGGAAGTTTACAGACCAACATATGAACTAAAAAAACTATAAATCATCATTCATTAAAACAAACAAATAAGCATACAAAGTAATCCTGGATAATAATACGTCAAACAATTGATAGCAAATCTAATAAGATCATAATCCTTAATAGAAAAAAAGCTTAAATAAACAAAAAAAAAAGTAAATCATATATATATATAAAACTAACCAAATGTTTGAGACCTGTTTCACTCAGATAAAATAGTATAACAATTTTTTGACCAAGATGAGTTTGTACGAATCACATAATGTACTATACAATAGAAAAATTAAGATATTAAAGAAAAATAGAAACATATTAGAATTAAACTTACATATTCAATAATTAATAATATCATGATTTTTATAAAATATTGCATTTTAATCAAAATAATATGATGGAAATTGATCAATTGATACATCTAAAATAATGATCAATTCATTTTTACAAATAAACATTAATCTTCTCTCAAATAAAAACAAAATTTACCATAGACATTATGTTGTTTTCGCTATGTCATTGTTTCATGAAAATGACGAAAAGCTTTTGGTTCATCAAATGTTTTATCATGCTGTCTATATTGTATAAACATAAATGTATATTCATTGATTTCATTGAAACGTTTGATATCACATACATCATATTCTTCACCATTACTAATTTGTTCTGAAGAGAATCAGATAAAAAAAATAGAAAACAACACGAAATAATAAATAATTACTTGAAAAATGTTCATTAATCGCTTTTCGAAATGCTTCAACCTTTGCGCAAAAAAAAACCGAGCACTAAAAAAAAGAAACAAAATCATATTTTTAAAATTTACTGTAATTTATGTTTAAAATGTTGGAATTGCTATAACCATATATTGTCACTAGAAGAAATGAGTATACGTGAGAAAAGCAAATAAAAATTGATAGTGGAAAGATGGTTAAAATAATAACACAAGATAAGAAAGAAATATCTTGACAAATTTTTTTGTTTTGTCAATGCTTATATAAAAATTCCAAACGGATCTCGTCATTTGACCTAATTCAAATTGAATATTTCAACTGATGACTTTGGACTATGTTTTTTTTGGTGTATCAGCAACATTTAATTAATAATTAATATCAAAGAGAAAAAGTCATGCATTTATAGCATAGTTTAAAATACTTATATTATCAGAAGTGCAATAGAACGGTGTAAAAAATAAACAATAAATAAGAAATGCTATGTTAAATTTTTATGTATTAGATCAAAATAAATTTCTCATAAAATATTTCGCATATACACGGATTGCAACATTCGTCAGAATGTTAGCGACAAGGTTGTTTAAACAAGGACGTTCCTTACGTCATTTGTCAGGACATTCCAATGTATGCATACATCCTTTTAAACACTTCATATTATTATAGACTTTCGAACAAAATTTCTCTTCTTAAGTCTAACAGACTTTTACTAATATATATTACATATATTTGAATATGAGTTTTCAAATATTATAACATTGTTTACTTTGACATCATCTATATTTAGTTATGATAAACACGTGATGAATGAATTTTTAAATAGTATCACAAGTCGTTTTTATCAATACATTAGAGTTATGCAAAAACTTGGATATTTTCATACATACACAGTGTTTAGTTCGTAGGTCAATTTGTTTGATTAATATGTTTTGAATATTGTTGACTGGATTTTATCACTTAATATAAGTCAATAGATAACTAAGTCGAACAATATGCTTTATAACGCTTTTTATTGATATTCGAGTAATCTGTAATAGAGAAAACAATGTTTTCTTTTTTCCATACATTCAAGATTCTATCAGTCGAAAATTTATAAAAAAAATTTGTAGTTCATCGATTTGTCATTCTATAAAAAAACCCATCAAATCTTCAATTTAGTCTTATATCAAAAAAAGATAGTTTGTTTTTCCTTAAATTCTCATTTCATAGTTTTTTTTTTAAATAAGAAGCGCGTATAATGCTACACAAGTGTCTATCTAACAGCTAAATACACCCGACAAAAAAAAATATCATTAAATAACAGAGAAAATGCGAACAAAGAATCAATGAATATATTTTTATATATATACAAAGTGTTCATGGAAATCAATTTAAGATTCCTAATAATCTTTATATCTGACTGGAAAAAAAAAGAATGTTTGATTTCTTTTTGTCGTTGTATTCTTTTGGTTCAAACATAACCATAACGATCATGATAGTCACAATGAGCATCACGAATTATTTTTCGCTCACTCTCCGATAATTTTGCTTGTCGAGGTACAACAACAACTGTTGCTGTTTCATGTGCCTTATCATCCATTTCCTTGTCATCTTTATCATCACCATTTGCACGTGATGCTTCAATAACACGTTGAGCTGGCCACATTTTTGTACTAAATTATAATAAATAAATAAAAATAATTTCAAATTTATCTTTCATAGAACATAGAATAAAAAAACAAAACAAAAAAGAAAAATCAGATTTTAACTTACACTTGATCAGGTCCAATAGCTTGACCAGGTCTTAATGAATTAATTTCTTTTGATATATGTTCAGCATGAATACTTTCAATACCCATTAAACGAGCAAGATGTTTTATTTGTTCAACTGGTTCATTATGTATACTTTCATAACGAAAATCTCCTTTAGCAATTGAACGCCAATATTCATATGCATTCATATATGCTTTAAGTCTTGATAGTATAACTCCAATATCATGTTTCATCCAACCTAAATTATTAGTAGAACTTCTTATTTCTTTCTTTCTTTTTTTTGTTTTGATCTATTTTTCAAAAATTAAGCTTTTTACCAATAGTTAAACAATCATCAATAACATCACGTAAATCTCGATGAGAAACAAATACTATATAACCATGTCCAGACTGATCAAGATTTTCTGCCCAATTAGAATCAGGTATGCGCATTGTACGTACAACTAATGGACGACCACACGCTTCTATTAAACGTGTTTCAATATCATTTTTTGTTATATGATTTAAACGATAACTATCTGCTGGACCAAATGGAGAATCTTGATGTATAAGAAGTAAACGAACAGCATTGAATAACCATGAAGCTCCTTTAAATAAAAAAAAAATAAAAAAATAACAATTTTAACAAAAGAAAAAAGAATTAATTATAAATAGTACCAGATCGTTCTGGTCCAGCAATAATATAAACCTATATGAACGTATCAAAATGAAAAATGAAATTGATGATTGATTTATTTACTTACTGCACCAAAACGATTTGATTTCTTTGTACTTAATTTTAATCGAAGTGATTCACGATATTTTTCAACTAGAAAATCAATATGAATAAACTTAGAATTAGAATATTAAACAATGAACTTACTTGCTTGTTTTTCTTCCTCTGTTTGATGACGATAATTACATAGTGCATGACAATATTTTCCTTGAATATAATCAGGACAATCAAATAATTTTGGAAATATTTCTTCCATTTATTTCTTTAAATATAATCAATCAATATTAGCTTTGCACAATTGTATCTATAAGAAGGCAAATGAAATGAGAGACTTTTCATTATTAATCTAAATTGAATTAAAACTGATTGGTTAGCTTGTGGCTTCTTACAATACTTTTCATAGATGTCGGGTATGAATTCTAACACTTGATGAGAAATTCTCTATTTCATTATATACACGAATTGTGAAAAAAAACATTACAAACATACCAAACATTATGTGCATCAAATGCTTTGAGATTTGTGTGAGAAGATTTATCTTCCAATATTATTTACAATAAAAAAATTCATTTCCTTTTTTAGCTCATGTTATCTAAAATGTCGATCTAATTATGATAGTGAAAAAAAAACAAACGATTGCTTGACCAGAAATTAGATTACGAAAAAATGTCTCTAATATATTTGAAACAATATGATTTATGATAGAATCAAACTTTTACATGTTTATCTCATATCATAGAAATCGATGAACGAAGAAAACCAATAAAACGCTGAAACTCTGCTTCACAAAAACGAAAGCTCGTCAAGATTGGGGAGTCGTCTCCTCCGATCCTAACTCGCTTGCGACATTCCTGAGTCTGCACTTCATTGCAATGATGATCATCGGAATTATTACCGAAGCTATTGGCGATAGTCTGAGAACATACCTACAGTATCTTCTCCATATGGTAAAGATTCAATTAAGTAAACGAAAATAATGATTGCCGAAAAGAAATATTACTGATATAGGTCATCAAAAGAAATTCGACGCTTTCACTCTCCTGCAATCTCGTTTTTGGCAATAGAATACACAACCGGATTTAAACAATTAACTACAGTTTATTTTTTTTCTTAAGAAAATTTTCAATTTTTTTTTCTCGTCTAAGAAAGAAAATCATTTCAAAAAAAATTAGCAGCCATCAATATATTCCTGATACAGCTGTATACATGTATAAACTTATATTCACTACAAGAATTTCCGTGAGAAACACACGAATGAACTACATACATTAGAATAGAACAAGGCAACAAACAAACAAACGAACGGAGAAAAAGTAACTCAACGAGTTAAAAGAAAAACACATTGACGTACTATCTGTAAAAACAACTTGGTTTAGAGCATAAACTGCTGTTACCAAAACGAAACAAAACAAACTTAGAGAAAAAATTGTTTTTTAAGCAAAACAGATAGAAGAAAAAAAATCACTTTTTTTTTGATAATGCATACTGTTTTATGAGTGCAAACAAATACTCGAAAAACAAAAAAAAAAAAGACAAAACAAGTTTTTATGTTCGAAGCGACGATTGGAAATGACGTCGATTAAGAGGCATTGTTGACTTTTTGTCTAAAACACTATTTGTTAATTCAGCTTTTTTAGCTCTTTCAGCAAAATTTTCATTTGTTTCTCGTAAATATTCTCGAAGATCTTGTGAAGATTTCGCCAATGATCGAGACTATTATTAAAAGAAAACAATTAATTTTAAATAAAACTTAAGAAAAAAAATAGGTAAACAATCAAAATTCATACTAAATGAGTTGTCTCTTTTTTATCTTTCACAAAATGTTTTGTACGTCGATCTTTGTTCTTTATTTTATATTGTAATTCTGCACGGTGTTTTTGTAAGTCTTGTAATTGCCTATTAAAATAATTAATAAAAATTGAAAAAAAGAAATAGAAAATAATTTCTTAACATACATTTCATAATTTTTTGCTTGTAATGTTTCATAAAGTTGTCGTGTATGATGAAGTTTATTAATTTTACGACGAATTTCATTTTCTCGACGTTCATCAGCTTTTGAATGATCCTATATAGATAAAAATCAATATTTTGAGAAGATTTCAAATTTTATGATTTATATACAGTAGTTCCTAAAAGTATTCATCCCGATTTTTCTTTTTCAATTTTTTCTACTATCGTAACCACTAATACAAGTCCAAATAGTGATTTGTATTCTTATTAGCAGTTATGATAGTGGAAAAATATTATAAATAAGCCCATAGGCGGTGCGCCATAGTAGCGAGGGGAAGCAATTGCTTCCTCTAACAAATCTTTCGGCTAGCAATAAAAATTTATTGCTTCTCCTAACTACTTCCATTTTATAGATAATCTAAGCGTAACTTTACTACTTATACGGGTTTAAGCGACATACTAGCAAAATAATATGCACAATTGTTTCTTCTAGGAATATTTGAAGAAGCAATAAGTTATTGCTTCGCCAAAAAATTGACGTTGTTCCGCTCATAGCTCTTGATAAAAACGTAACACTAATCTCAAACTCTTAAAGCCTATTCCTTCAAAAATCAATTTCAAGGTCACGTATATGCAATTCTTCGGAAATTTTCAAAGTGCATTGGGTCCAAGTTGAAGATGGTGTGGCAAAATTTTCAGCTCTATACCATGACGTTTTGATAGAGATATGGACCAAATGAGAGTAAAAAAGGGTCACTTCACAACCCATTTTTTTCTGTCTGGACTCTTTCCACACATTACGAGTTTTTTTTTTGAAAGAGGATGTCAAAATGTAGAACACCGCGGAGTTCTTCTTTTGTGAATTCTTACTTTTTAAGGGGAGAAAATGGATCATAAGCTGAATAATTCAGAAAAATCTGGTAAAAAGGGACGTCCATTTGTAAAAGTGTTCGCATGTATACTAATACAAAACAAAGTTTAATTTAAAAAAGTGCTTTGTAATGCCCTGCATTTTGACGTGCTCTTTCAAACAAAACAAAAATTAAACATATTTAATGAGCTTGGACAAAGAAATTTGAGTTACGCATTTGAAAAACTATAATATAAGAATAAACAAAAGACGTTTTCCGTTTTTTTCTGAAAAGCCTATTTTTTAAGAAGTGATTGATAACAGTTATCAAAAATTTTGCCTAAAAAAGGGAGTGTCAATTTAGAAACCGTGTTGTATTCGAAGGAGCAAAACGTGGACTATCTTTCCCTGCATTTATCCTAGTTTTCATTTTTTTCAGAAAAATTGACCACTGAGTTGAAGACCTTACTATGCTGTCAAATAAATTAATACACAAGTTTTTGATAATATATTTTTGAGAAATTAATTTCAAAAAGAAGTTTCACTGCTGAACTTTGAACTACAGTTCGAAAGTGGATATAGTTTTATTCTAAAGTTTGTTGCTTCCCCTAAAAAATTAAGTTTGCGCGCCGCCTTTGTAATAAGCCTGAGTAAATAATTTTGGTAACCAAAATAACTACTCACTAGGAAATCATGTAATAATGTTTCATAACGTTCGATTTCTTTTTCTTTTTTTGTTCGAAGTGCATTTTCTCTTGCTTTTTGAATTTTTAATTCATGATCATAACTAGAAAAAGAAATTTATAAAAAAAAAAAAGTCATTATACAAGAACTTTTTTGTCTTCATATACAATCAGATTTTACATACTGTCCAAGTAAAACTTCATATTGTTTCTTTTCAAATGTTGCAATATCTGGATCATTTCCTGATGTTGAATGTGTTACACGTCGTTCTATCATTTGTTTAACATTTTCAAGACCATTTCTAAATACAATCGATGTTTTGATATTGAATTTAACGAAAAGAAAATTATTTCTTACACATATCGTTCATTTTTGTTTTGTTTTGAACCATGATCAGATATACTCATACGTTGAAGATTCTTATTCTGAAATAAACTTTTAGATTTTTTCGAAACATTTCTGTATAAATAATTAACTAACCAATCGTCGAGCATCGTCGATGACATGAGCTGATGATGCCCGTTGTTCATATTGATCATCACGATTATCAGCTTCATAATATGATGATGTCGGTGGCCATTGAGAAATAGACGATTTAAGAATGGAATTTGCTATTGGTATCCGAGTCGCAGATGTTGATCTTGATGGAAGACGAGCATATGTATCATATTCAGAAAATTTGACAGCTGTTGCTGATTGAGAACGTGTTGGGACACTGTTGATTGTAGTTGGTTGGTCAAGGCCATATAGAAGAGAATTAGATGGATTGAATTTTGTTTCTACATAAGTTCTATATATAAAATTTTACATATGAAATTAAATTTTTTTAATATATTACCGTCGAGGTATTGAACTGCTATGGACAATAGATGGTTCTTATAAAAAAAAAATTATAGACTTATCTTCTTCGAAAATAAAATAACTCTTACGAGGATCAATCATTTTTGTTGATGATGGATTAGCAAGAGTTTCTTCTCGAATAATTTTTTCACGTTCTTCTCGACAACGTTGTAGATTTGCTAGAATAAATATTCATGTCTAATCTTCAATTTTTATATAATAACCTTTATTTTTTAACAACCTAATCGATCTACTTCCATTTGATCTCGAACATCAGCTAATGTTGAAAGTCGTACTTTTTCTGAGCCAATATCATCTTGTACATCAGCCAATCGTTTTGGAAGTAATATAACAGGCTATATAGATAGAAAATTCATATTTCATAATATAGATTTTTCTTTTTGTATACTTTTATATTAAGACGAGCACAAGCTTCAAGTGAACGAGGACTTGTTAGTACATATTTTGAATCAATAAAATCCATATGTTCAAAATTATACAAATCAATTTTTAATTGACCTCGTATTGGTATTGAACTACTAATTGGTCGTGTACGTTCATTACGACGATTAGTTGATGAGAAAATTGGTGCACCAGTTGTTGGACGTGATAAATTTAAACAACCGGACGTATCAAAAAATCGAGCAGCATCACTACTACTCATCTCTTAGTTACTTTAGTTTTGAATTGTCTTTTTTCTTTTCACAAGCAATAGTCACCATAACATTGTTCGTTGACTAGGCAATGCCTCTATGATCAATATTTTCTTTTACATTGAGGAGGAGGATTTTCAGTGCTACAAAAAAAGAAAAAAAATTGATAAGAAAAATTTTAATTGAAGATCTAATTTTTTTTTTGATAAATAGACATCTGAAGTGAGTAGTGAAAGGTTAGCACTCTCTCACTCTATATAGTTGTCTCACATAGAAAGATAGACTAAATAATGTTCTTTTGTTCTTTGTTTTTTCTTCTACACTCATAAGTCACGAAAAAATTAATATTTTTCATGGTTTGTTGTTTCTTCGAACAAAAAGAAATAATCGAATCTTCTAGTTTGTATTTGTTTTTTATAAAGTTACAAAACAAATCAATGTACCTATTTCTCGATAACGATTATGCAATAATATATTGTATATGAATCATCGATAAATACAAGATCAGGGTCAACAGGTCCTATTCTATATTAGCAGAACACAAAAATAAGTCGCACTATAATCAATAGATTCATAAATGTTCTAGAAATAAATCCTATATTTACATCGAGACAACTGCTAGCTATTCAGCATAAACGACATCAAATGGCTGAAAAAGTATGGGAGTTTGTTAAAGCGAAAGGTAGTGGAGCAGTGTCAAGTGTTTATGGACATATTACATCAATGACTGATACAACAGGGACACTTGCTAAACAAAAACTTTTACAAACATTAATTTCATCTGGTGTTGTACAAAGTGAACATATTCGTCATGCACTTCAAATGGGTATGTAAATTTCATCTATCTAAGAGATGTTAATAGTTTAAATAAATGATACAGAGATAAAATAATCTAAGTATATTTATTTGATTCATCAATTTCTATTTGTTTTTCTTTCAACTGCTTTTTTTCCATAATAGGCATTGGTTATTTTCTTGAAAATCAATTTGAAAGAACATCTGAATATATTCAACGAGAAAAATTTCCAGCTGCTGGTAATAATGGAACACCACCACATTCTTTACCAGATTTTGATATTGAAGCATATGGACTTGATATATTTAATTCTTTAATGATTATATATGGTATTGATTCCCAAACATTAAAATTCCATATATGTAATGGTGAATTTAAAGAAATAGCTAATCCATCAAATTCAGGTTCACTTCTTTATTTAACATCGGATTCAACATTTCTTATAAAAACTGTACGTGATTATGATGCAAAATTTATTGAACAAAAATTTTTAAAAGAATATTATAGTTACGTTAAAAATACTCCAGCAACATTTATTTCTAAATTATTTGGTTGTTTTGGTTATATACCATATTTATCAAAAGAAAAAAGTATAACAGTTGATTCATTTACATTACGTTTTGCTATATTTTCAAATTTTATTCCAACAAATATTGAAATACATGAAAAATATGATTTAAAAGGTTCATCATATAAACGTGATGCAAGTAGTACAGAAAAACTTAAACCATCAGCAACATTTAAAGATAATGATTTTCGTGAAATACATCCCGAAGGTTTAAAATTACCAAAAAGTGTTTATCATCATTTAAAAGAAGTTCTTACACGTGATGTAGAGTTTTTAGAAAAACTTAATATTATGGATTATTCATTACTTTTAAGTAATATATACATATATGAATTCTTTTCTTTACTTTTTTTTAAAAATTATTTATTCTTAATTAAATAGCTGTTCATAATATGGATAATCAAATAAAACCAACTCGTGTTGGTTCACTTGAATCATTTCTGGGTACTGCTCGTGATACATTTCTTATCGGTATGACACAACAAATTGATCAAAATGATAAGAAAACTAAACATGAAAAACCAAAATTAGTATTAAAATTTAGAAAACCAATTGAAACATTAGGTTTAGGTTATAAAGAAATTTCAACATTTGATACAGAAAATGCCAAAGAATTTGGGTAAGTTTAAATGAATAAAACGTTTGTGTGAAAGTAGATTTTAAATAAGATATTTTAAAATAATGAAAATCTTTTTGAATTAGATAAACAATTTAGAATTTAAGATAATATCAAATTGAACCGAAAGAGTTTCGATTGAGTTACCTAAGTAACGTTAAATCTTTTTAAAGATTAACTCAATCAATACTCTTTATAATGAGTTCTAGAAAATGAAATTTCACAATAGAAAAAATTTAGATCAATGTGCATTTTAATTCTAAACTTTTCCATTTAAGAATAAATCAATTTGAAATGAGAATTGCTCGATGATTGTACGTGATGCAGAAAGGCCGAAAAGACAAATGTCAAAACCGAAAAGTATCCAAAAAAGTGATGTGTCTAGTAAACGTCGATTTTAGACTTCTATAGTTTATTATTGTTTTATTCATTATTCTATTGGTTTGTATCTGTAACTAGTACTAATAGTGATGAATAATATCTGAAAGAGATCAGCTAAAATAGTCGACAACTATACAACAACTAAAAAGAGAGATCCACAAGAAATTAAATTTATTTCGTTTTACTTTTTTTACAGATAGAAAAGTAAAACAAAATAAATTTAATTTCTCGTAGACCGACAACTAAAAGTCTATCATCATAGCCACATTTGATCATCTAAAACACCAGATGTAGGCCAGTCATCATCGCCAATTATTTTATTTATTAATTCACAAATAGGAAGATCTTTGCTCTTGTTAGATGATTATGTTTTCAAATTGAAACAATTACGAAATATTAAAAATACACCATTAATCGATGTTCAGAAAAAGTTCATACAACTTTAAATGATCAATTGATTAAAATAATTAATGACCATAGTCTTCCTACAGATAAAGAAAAAATTGATGTATGTAAATTTCATGAAAAATTTTTTCTCTTGTGTCTAATCTCTTTTAGAATATTAGTATTATTTCATACAATAAAGAATGTTTCTTGATAATCAGAATTTTCTTCAGTTTCATTTTGATGCCTCTATCATCTGCCGATAATTTTCATCAATCGATCTATTTGAAGTTTTATACTACTATAACTGAAAGAAGCTACTTTTTGTCTGTATATGCTTTAAATTTTTTTAAAATAAGTATTTACATTTACATAAAAAAATATTCTAGAGGTATTCCAGCAATAAATGAAAAAGGTGAACGTCTTCTTCTATTTTTCGGTATTATTGATATATTACAAACGTAAGTTAACTTTTGTTTTTTTTTTGTTCATTTTAATATTAATTTTATTTGATGAATATAGATTTGATACATGCAAGGTAATACAACGACAATATCAAACAGTTGAAAATCACCAAGTTGTTGATGATCGTTCAATTGTAGAAGCTGATTTTTATGCAGATAGATTTAAAAAATTTGTTTTTGAACGTGTTTTTCATCCAGCTGAAGATGAACTTTCAACACATCCTATTTCAATGAATGTTTTTTCTAGATCCACTTATTTATAAGAATTCGATAATGATTATAATTTTTCTTCCAGTCTGTATTCTATTCTGAATTGTGCGTTCTTTAGTGGATATTTTCTAGTAACTTTATTTTAGATGAGCATAAGTCTAAACACTTAATGCTCGGTTTTTGTTATACTAACCTTGCATGTTAACTTTATATATATATATGTTTGTTTTGTATTTATGATAATATCCATCTTCTATTCTTGAAATAAATGAGGAAGAAAAAGGCAAATATAAATATAACTAGATGGTATTCGAGTTTTACTCAACTGCAAAAAGCGTTGCGAAGCTTTCAATGTCCTTATGGAGTTAGAAAACCAAAAAAATCTCATGACTCTCGTGAATTTTATATCTAAAACACGAAAAAAATGGCATTTCTAGGGGGTGTCATTTTCCGGTTAATTTAATATAAAAATAAATTATCGATAATTTATATTTATTTTAAATGTAAATTATATTATATTATTCTATTTCTTTTTTATCTTTCATCCCAGCCAGACGAACAGAGAAGAAAAACAAGAAGTAACTAATTTACATTTACAAAAATTTATTAAATCCAGAAATAAATTCTTAAACATTTAAATTTATTTTAATCCAATTTAAATCAATACAGATTCAATTTAAACTAATTTAATTTAAATTTAAATTTAATTAATTGGATTTAAATACCATGCAAATTAATACCAATGGATTTAATTCCCATATAAATTGCTCTAACCCTTCGTTACTGCTCTCATTTTTGAAACTTCGTTACTATTGTACGGTCCACCTGGGCCCACGCATAGAAAATGACAAAAAATCGATACTATTGTTTTATCCAAGCTATTCATTTATGTACTATAGACTTATAAATACTTTTCTGATAGAAACTGATATGCCAGTTTCCATGGTGGCAATATGAGAGTATACAATGTGGAAAATATGTTGACTGAAACCGTGTTTATAACAGCATTAGAAAATAATTCAATAGATAATAGATTCAATGACTTTAGTCTAGAACAGGAAAGAAACATGCTCATATATTGACATACATGGTTGTCTGTAGATAAAAATGGGATATGTTGCCTTTTTATTTATCTTTATTTTCGTCTTCTTTTTTTTTCATGATTATAAAAACATATAAAATTGAAGTTTCTCTGACACAATGATGGTGCTATTCTTATTTCAGCTCGAATGAGAATGTGAGATGTAGTTGAAGAGAAGACTCACACCGACACACCCATATCTGCATTGAACTTCAGCAAGCTCAAAAATATTATCTATAACACGACTATTGTTGTGGGGTCCAAGTGGATCTACCCCTGCGTTTTCTTCTTCTTAGAGCTATTCACAATTTCTACTAAGGGATATTACACAATAATAAGAGACTAGAGATTAGATAAAAGAAATGATCCGAAACAACAAATGCTAGTGTAGTACTAGATGAAAAACTGTATAGTGGGTCTACTCGGATCCCACAAGAGTAACGAAGGATTAACCCTAAGTATATTGTACAACGTAGAATGATGAGTTTAATGCACGTTTAATTATATACACCAGAAGTCAGCCATTGGAAAACAAACTGGATTTTGTGCCAATTGAAAATCAATACATATTGTATTAGAAATTCATTAAATTCACAGCACACTGATGCACGAGAAGTCTTGGCTAAGTTTTTGTTCATTTTCATTGATTTTTTTATCTCGAATTTATTCTGATTCTCTATCACCAAGAGAAATAGAATGCAGATGTGAAGAAAAATGTATACGGTTTTTTTTCTGTTATGTTGTTTTATGTTTTATTATATGGCTCATTACTTTTTTTGTTTTTTGATATTAAGAATAATACATGCATAGATGCAACTAAAGGAAAAAACAAACAAACAATGTCACTTATATTCACAACAGGGATCGAAAAAACAAAAACAACGATATTTATCAGCTCAATAAAAACGAAAATATTGTTTTTTTTTTGTATAATTATATTTCTTATTGCACACAATTCAATATTGTCTCCATTTTCAGGATAATTGTTTTGTACAACATAAAAAACACACACAGAGAGAGAGAGAGAGAGAGAGTGAGTGAGTGAGTGAGAAAACAACAGATAATATGCTCATAGTAAATCCCTTTTTGATATGAAGAGGAATGCAAATGAAAATGGCAGCAACATATTGAGATAAATATTAACTAAAATGATGATCGGATATTTGATGTCCATGATATTGAAGTGGTGTTGATGGAGATCGAACTAATGTTCGTTTACCTGGCATTTTTGTTAGAGATTTACATAACATTGCAAAATCTGGACGATCATCTGGTACGAAAGACCAACATTGATTAATAATGTCCTATGATAAAGAAAAATAAGAATTTTTTAAAAGAAGGAAAACTTCTTTATATTTATAGATAACGCGAATTTCTCTTCTTTGTAGCACAATTTCGTTTTTTTTGTGTGACTATTTACCTATTGTTTGTCAATGTTTTTGTTTTCAGTTATCTCACAACGTAACAATATTCATTGATTATCTGTAGTTTCATATTAACTTAATGAGTTCATATGAATAGAATCGATTATTTTTACAACTCATCATATGATATTTTATACAGGTATCCTCGAAAACTCAATTAAATATCAGCATAGAATATATTGCATGAACAT
>CAJNOL010000110.1:163774-253630 GCA_905250125.1 Rotaria sordida
GCTCTCCATATAATATATTCTGGTGGTTGTTTTGCAAATGGAAATTCTCGAAATAAAAGTTCATACCAAACAGTTCTTAAAAAAGACAAAGAAAACAAAATTTCATTCATTAATTTGATTTATTTAAAATATTTTTTATTTTCATTTACCCAAATGCATAAACATCTGTTTGAGGTGTATGCTGTAAAAGTGTTTGTTCATTACGTGGATCAAGTTTACGTATTATTTCCGGTGCTAAATAACTTAACCAACCACGTGGTGCTATTATAGCTGGTTGTTTTGTGTATTGATAACATTTACGCAATGGTACTAAACCATAATCAGTTAAAATAATTCGATTATTTTGTACAAATATATTTGATGTACGTAAAGACATATGATTTATAGATTTTTCATGTAAATAACTCATTGCTTGAGCTATTTGAGCAGCATAGTTGATAGCTAAATTGAGTGGAATTAAATCATTATGTATATGAATCATTTCAAATAGTGTTGAACCACGAATCCAACTGAAAATAAAAGAAAAAATTCATTTTTTTTTTCTATTGAAATAAAAATCAAATACAAGTTTACTTTGAAGCTATTGCAAAATTAGGACTTTCAACTAATGAAAAAAATTTTCAAAATAGAAAAATGATTATAAAAATTAATATGCAAAAAAACAAACATGAATACATACTACAAACACCTGTATATAAATTTAAATGTTCATGTCGAACTTTTCTTAATCGAAATACCTTTTAAATAAAGACAAAAATATTTAAACATATTTAAACAAAAAAAAAATCTTTTGTACTTGATGTTTAAATTGATTTAAAAATTCAACTTCACTTAGTTTCGAATCAGATTTTATTATTCTTATAGCAAGTTCTCCATGCCAATGAGCTCTGAATAAAAAGAGAGTTTATTTTAAAAAAAAATTGATCTATTTCATTTATTCTATTCTTTTTTTACTTCATTAATGTGCCAGATGATCGTCGTACTTCTTCAATCATTTTTATATTATTAAATACAATTACCCAATCTTGTATTGACGTTGACAGCTAATTAAGAAAAGAAAATGACTCTAATAAATGCTGAATCAAATCAATGTGAAAGACATAATTTTCATTAAAATTCACTCTTTTTAATGTAAGAAAACCTTAGGATTAATAAAAGAACACTTCAAGATAAAAATATCAAAGTTTTCGTTCTCAACGAATGAGAATGCACCTCATCCTATGATTTCTAGAATTTTAAAATATACTAACAAGGAAGTGCTCCAACTGCGTCCCACCTTTTGAGCTTACAAGAAAGTCTTAGTATGACTAGAAAAAACTTAAGAGAGTTCGTCTCCATGAGATTTTGGAATCTGGTTAGGGTTGCTCTCATGAAAAATCAAATAGCAAAAATTTTGAACTGAACTTTTGCCCATAAGGAAGTCTAATGACTCATAGAACCTACTGAAAATTTCAGCCGAAAAGAATGTTCCTTTGTTGATCTCTTCAACTTTCAAGTAAATCTAATTTTTTGTGATATATCCCTGGCAAACGACTTTCGTTTTAGACATTTAATATCTCGGCATATGAACATTAGTTTCGACTGAAACTTTCAGGAGATACTACGAGTCATTAGAATTATCTATGGACAAATTTTTAGGTCAAAATTCCGTTATTTCATTTTTGTGAAACGTGATCTAAACGGAGTGCTAAAATATATAGGGTAGAGATTTGGATTCACTTTTCCCTGTTTCCCTACAGATCGTGACAGACATTTTAATTAATTAACTAATTAATGTTTAGTTGATGAGCAAGTTAATAATTATATAATTATCTAATTAATTAAAAAATTGATGGCTAATCGGTGACACATTATTGACCCCTTGATGAATATTTAATTAGTAATTAATGGATATCATCGCAGACTGTATCAGACACCATGCAGCTCATTACAGACTGTGACAGACATTCTAGAATGGCATGACAGACTATGATAGACATGCTGGGAACTCGCCAACGACTGCGCAAGACGCTGTTGACATATGATCAAAGACCGAATATCAATAGCATGTTATCATAAGATATTAACTACTTGCTGATTCTAGTTCTGGAGAAATAAGTAAAAGGATAGTTCAGAAAGGTGTCGTAAAACATATAGATTAAAACAATCTTCTTGTGAACATTAAGAGCAGCTACATCGTGTTTCACATGTCAATCCCACAGGGATTGCGCTAACAGCCTTCAATAAATACCTGAAAATGGGTTTAAAATGCAGTAAAACGATCATAATTCGGCTCCAAAAGTTCGCGAAAGTGAATTTTTGTAGATTTTTTCTAGTCTTATCGAGACCTTCTTGTGGATCCAATATGAACTCAAACAGAAGGTTACAATTATGTTATTTTCCTCGTAAGTTGTTCATAAGTTTTTGCTTCTCTTTTTATGTGAAACTACTATGTATTCAAGGTTCTCAGAAACTTAACCAGCGTTCCCACCTTCTAGACACGCAATCTAAAAGCGATACACTTATGTAAAAGTAAAAATCTGCTTAATTTATTTTAAAGATATTTTTAAGACATAATTTCTTGAATAACTTACATTGATACTTCGTTTTTCTGGATCAACTTCATCATCATCAAATGAAATCGAAAGTTTGGATTTAAAATCTTCTCGACTAGGATGTACTGGTTCACTCTAGAAAAAAAAAACGAAATCTCTATATTTCAAATAACTAAAATCTATTTACATATGATGAGTGTTGTAGAAGTTTACTATGTATTGTCGGTGTTAAATCTGTCACTTTTGTGCCACTATCTGTTTGAATTGTTGAACTAAATTTTAAATAAAATTAAAAAAACAAAAGTTCATATGCCTTATTCTACATACTTTGTATCACAATCAGATTGAGATTCAGGAATTTCTACAAAAAAATATCATTTTTGTTTTTAATTAATATAAATAATTCTTATGAATTGAACATAACACAAGATAAATAAGCTTTTTATAACTACATGCATATATGATTCTTTTTTTCTTGATGAACAACATCAATAAAATACAAATTCTATTTCCGACACCAAACAATATTTTTTTTTTGACCCACCTGGTGTAGTTTTTGTATTTGTCTCTATGACGACCCAACTATCAGGATCATTTTGAGCTAAAGGTAAAAATAAGAACAGATGGTGCATTTATTATTTTTTTTCTTCTTCGGTTAGTTTAATTTATACATTACAACACCAAGTATTAAATTATTAGTTTCAAAAAATAATATTAGTCTATATTACTGACATACACATTTCTTTTCAATTTTACACAATATTCAAGCACAGATCGATGTAAGCTCGCAATTGTAAAGCAATTTAATATTTTTGTTGTTGTTTTTTTTTTTACATCATGTAGTTATTATTAGAATTATTCAATTTAGTAATGTTATTAAAAAGAAAAAGACTTACTACAATAAATCGATTCACTAACACATATCGATGGGCTGTTATTTAACGTTGAAGAATTAAAATTATAACCAGGTATTAATGGATGTGGTGCAGGTGATCCAGGAGCTGACACTGGAGTCGATGGTGTTGGACTTGTACTATCAGACGCTAAAATAATAATAATTCAGAATAAACTTCTATTTAAGATAACATAACCAAAAGAGTAACATACGAGTAAAATGATATTTTCGTGGTGATGGACTGGAATTAACTAAACGATAAAAGAAAAAGAATGAAAATTATTATCATATATAATTATTTACCAAAAGCATTTTGAATATCAGTATTATCAATAACTTGTCGAAATTTTCCTTCACTAAAACCGCAATTAGCCGGAGCATTTGGAACACATTCTTTGTGGCATTTGTACCTTTTTTTGAAAGAAAATAAATATACATACACACACATATTAAAAAAAAAAGAAAAATTTTCAACTAAACTAAGAAAAGAAAACAGCAATCGTCTTCGATCAAGGAAAATATCATGCCTTTCTATCATCATGCTAAATTCTTTTCATTTTTTTTTTTCAAAATTTTCGTTGACAAGGTGCATTTTCGAGTATCTTACTTGCAATGAAGACATGCTTTTCCTCGAAACACCTGTCTCTTACAGATGTCACAAAAGGAAAATTTGAATACGCGTGTTCTGTCAAACCTAGAAGAATAATATGAAAGAAGAAGATTTCGATTTTATTTTTCGAGTTGTTGCTTTGTTCATTCAGAAAAATGCTTGCAGGCGCATAGAAAGCACAGAAGGGAAAAAAAAGAGAAAAAAACTAATAAAGATAGATGAATGAAGTTTGTAAGAAAATAAAA
Source organism: Rotaria sordida (assembly GCA_905250125.1). Taxonomy (NCBI): domain Eukaryota; kingdom Metazoa; phylum Rotifera; class Eurotatoria; order Philodinida; family Philodinidae; genus Rotaria; species Rotaria sordida. The sequence continues at coordinate 168,059 of CAJNOL010000110.1, forward strand.
ATGAATTCTTAATATAATACACGATTTCTTACTAAAAAAAAATATTTCTGAGTCATTTTTAATATTATCTTACTTGCAAAAATTGCATTTGATACCGAGAAAGAAGATTCTTCTTGAACATACATTACATGTTGATAATTTCATCAGATTACTCCACCTGAGAATAAGATAGAGAGAAAAAAACAAAGAAACAACATTGTTGTCGTTGTCATTTACAAACAATTACATTTAAAATGATTACCAAAACTGAATAACAACACAATAACAGCGAAGATCATCAAGATTAAATAAAAAGTTAGACCAAATAAAGAAATACAATATTAAATCAATTGATAGAATGACATAGAGTGCTTATATGAATATATATATATATATATCATTAGATATATACATATGTGTGTATACGAGAAAGAAGCAAGCTAAAGCGTGAGTACGAGCACAACATAAAATAATTTTCAATACGAACTTGTGTTGAATTTTATGTGCCATTCGGTGTCCAAGAATAGGAGAATGGGTACTGTAAATAGGAAGACCTATTTAAAAAAAAACTTATTAATTAAAAATAGAAAAAAAACGAAATTTTTTCATGATTAACTTGATGTTTTTGAATCATTTTCAGTATCACTATTATATGCTGAACCCATTGGTGAACCGGGTACAGGTGGTGAACGTATAGTTGGTGATTTAGGTGTTGCTGTACCTATCCATAACATCAAAATTAGATTAAAATAAAATAAAAATAAGATAAAAATATCAAGAATTATGTTAATCAATTATTAGCATAAAGAAGCATATTAAAGTCAACCTTATCCGAGCAAGTAGCATAAATCATTGCGCTAACCATCTTTAGAAATAGATCTATCCCAAAAACGTTTCTTTGTAGGTTTTGTTATAATTTTATTTTCATCATTTATATTATTATCTAAATTCAACTGTACACTACTAGTGATAATTTGTCCAATAGAATCTAATCTTGTTTGTTGTTTGATTATTGGTAATGGCATTGAATTTGAATGATAATAATTCTTATATGAAGCTACAGCAATCTTACGCATAGCCAACTGATGAGAAAGATTGAGTGTTTCATTCTTAAGACTATGCTCAAATTCTAATAGAAAGAAAATTATTTTATTAATAAAATAAAAAGACACGTAATTGAAAATTTTTTTTTTTTGCAATCAATATTCATTAAAACTTTAAAAAGAAAAAACAAAAACAAAAGTATTCGAATAAAATTTTAATACTTTGAAATATTATTCTGAAAGATGTGCAAAGGAAAAATATCGAAAATTTCAACTAACATGACATTCTTTTTTTTTTATATAAGAGATGTGGAGTGTGGATTCTAGTTTTCTCTTCACTCGCACCCAACATCCACCTTGAAGAAATAATTTTTTTTCAATATTCTTCTAGTTTCGATATTTTTCCTTCGAACCTCTCTACAGCCAATCATTTAAAACTAAAAGATAATTAATGAAATCCTTTCTTTTTTAATTTTTTCTCTAAACAATAAGAATCATATCATACCAGATTGTAATTGATTTTCTGTATCAGAACCATATGAACTTCGACGAGATACTGAACCACCACTATCAGGTATTTGTAGATCTATACTACGTGATGGATTAACACTAATTGAAGAAAAATATAGAAATAAATAGAAATAATTATTTTATTCTTACTTTGCAAATATTGATGGATCAACAGAACTTTTTTTACTTGGATGTTCACATTTTCCTTTACCATTAACATGTAAATGACTGGAACGAGATGGTGGCGGTACATGAGTGACTAGATCAAAAGAAAAGAATAATAATAATAATAATAATAATAATAATAATAATAAAGTATCTTTTCCTATGATGATTTTCTTACAATTATTCCGTCGTGCAGGTGGTAATGATGTTATTACTGTTTGATTGTTATTATTTTTGGCAGCTCCAAATTCAGTCGAAAGAGATAAAGATACAGATGTTGATCGTACAGAATCTGTATTGAGTGGTACTGATAGTGCTATATGATTAGGAAAACATATTGTATCAAATAGTTATATTGGATGAAAAAAAAAAACAACATTTTACCAGTATCTGACAAACGATGTTGACGAATAGAATAAGGTGTAATCGTTGTTGGAGGTGGTGTTTCAATATGCCAATAAAAACGTCCATTATCATTTGTACCACCATGAGAAAAATAATCTATAGAAAATAAAAATAAAAATTTTAGTTTAAAATAAACTAATATAAAGAAAAAAATTTATATATATATATACCAATGCAATCTTTTAATGCATTAAGTGCATTACGAAAATCTTTTCGTTCTGCTTCTGTGGTTTCAGCATCGTATAAGAGTTTTTCACGTATAGTAGCTTTTCCATTTAATAAATCATCGAATGTCATACGTTGTGCAATATACTAAAATAAAACAAAAATATATATGTATATCAATAATTACTAAAAATATATAAGAATAGAAATTTGATTTACTTCAATTGATTTTTTATTGAGATTAATAACAGATAAAAATCGATCAAGTTTAGAATATTCACTATGAAATTCACCATTTTGATTGTTGACTTTTTGCAATTGTGATAACATTAATTGTTGACGAGCAAAAAAACCAATGACACGACTCTATAATATTTAACATGAAAATTATTTAACAAAAACAAAAAAAAAACAGATATATTTAAATCTTACTTCATTAGTACGCATTAATTCATATTTGAGCGATAGATCAGACATAATTTCACTATTAAATACTGTCAATTGATCAATAGCATATGTAAGAGCATCATCAAGATGACGTAAGTCTTGTGATAATGTGCGATTGTATTCAACGGTTGTAGTCGGAGTAGAAGGCATCGACGATTTATCATCGCCATTTTCATTACCAGGCGCCTCATTAGAACTCATTGCTTAATATAAATATGAAAAAAAAAGTTTATATTGAATCATGTTTTATTTTTGTAGCTTTATTATTTAATTAAAGGAAAATTGAATTGAAAGTAATGAAGACAAATGTTAATGATGAGAGAAATGATTGTAAACAGAACATATATAGTAAGTAAGCGTAAGTAATCAACAATACAAAAAATGATTGGTTGATAGAAATAGCTAACCAAAACCTTGTCTATTAAAATCTTGTAGTAGCGTACTCTATGCAGAAACCTATCGCAAGTTTCTTGTTGTTCTACATATTTTTTGAGATTGAAATTCATTGAAAGTTTTTCATATCTATTCAATCATAGTATTTCAGGAAGACATTTTTGCCAGAAACTGATAAAGCAAATTTTAAAAGCAATCTTAATGAAATGAATAGATCATATAAAAAGTAATTAAACGTTTGAAAACAGAAATTGTATGACATCATTTGAAAACCAGATGTATAACTTCATTTTTTTTTCCGTAACATCTGATTTTTCTAATTTTCTATTGTCTACCAATCCAATGAGAATGAATTAGAGAATATTAAGTGAAAATTACACTTAATTCATCAACGAAATACCTTGAAAATTCTATCACTAAAAAGATTCATTTCAATTAAATAAAAACTAGACATTTTATCATGTTAATTTAATGGCGCTCTTCATAATTAATGTAAAGTCAATGTCACAAAAATATGTACAAACTCTATGGACTAATACTCAAATTCAATTATCACGTTTGCTTACATCAGAAACATTTGGTCCAAAAGGTTTCGATAGTAAACGTAAAGCTAATGATTATGTACGTCGATTGTTTATTAAATATAATGATATTATGAAAAAACTCGATGAAATCTATCAAACATTAATTCATCCACAAAAACGTTTAATTATACGTATTTTACTTGATGGTATTGTTGGACGATTAATTGAATTAAAACAAGAAATGATTAAATTTGATTGTTGTGAATATACATATTTTGAAGATTTAGCACTTGATCAAAATAAAACATTAGTAAAAATTATTACAAAAAAAAAGAATAACTTATAGAAACTGATAAGAGAGATTAATTATTGTTTTCTTTGTTTGTAATAGGATGATTTATGTATTGAAATTCCTCGTTATTTTACTGAAGATCGTTTTAAATCAATAGAACAACGAAATCATACTATAAGAATGATTCTTGATCGTTTAGAACAATCAAAAAATGATCTTTCTATAAAATCTTCATTTGATTCTTTATTAACATTAAAAAATTATCAAACTAATATAATTCCATTGGCTACTGTTATACATGTTCTTCAGGCACATGAACGTGCTCGACAAGGTCGTATACATGCATATTTTATGCGTCAAATGAAAAATGAATTAAAAATTAAAGAAATGAAGTCAATTAATGATAATAACATTGAAGATAGTTGTCTTATCATTCAAACAATATGGAGACAAAAATATGCTGAAAAATTATTCGATAGAAAAAAGATTGAAAATGCAAAATTATTAGGCATGGTATGAAAGATTACATTTTATTATACGTTTATTTTCTTCCTTAATCATAACATTTTGAATTCTAAACTATCCTATTGATATTTAATAGTTTTTCATATTCTCTTATAATATGGAATGACTCGTGACTAGAGATGTGCAGAACTCTAGAACCACGAAAAAATACTTCGCCAGAACTGAAATTCAAGTTTATAGTAGAATATTCTATGGTTTTAAGCAAATTATCTTATAAATCATATGAATCAGAATATAATTTCAAGAGAGATGATCCAAAAAAAAGTGCTAGTCATCGACTAAATAAATCAAAAAGATGATTATTGAAGAATTCTTTTAGATATGATACGAATAGATTCTGGAATAATTTTCTCTAGATTAGGACCAGAACTACAACAGGTTTACCGGGATTATCATTGGAAACGGGATGAAAAGAACTAGGTCTCGCACATTTCTAATTGTAACTAATTTTTATCCCAATTATTAATTATTTCAGATCTTACCTCGAAGAAAACTATCGATTAATAATAGTATCGATAGTAGAGATAAGAAGAGACGTGATTTACAATTGCAATATCATCAAGAATTCGATGAAGCATCGAATTATATCAAACAAAAAATTCGTCAATATGAAGAAACTGAAGTTAAATCACGCATTGAACATGTTCTTATGCAATGGTTATTAGAATCACGACAACTCTACGGTCAATTTCCTATTTATCCATCAGATGAACTCAATGGTTCAACAACACTTTTTAAAGAAATGACAGTAGCTGAAGTTCAAGAATTTATCGATAAGGTCTAGAAATACACTAGAAATATTCTTTTGAACATAATCTTTATAACTTCTTACTTTTAGTAGCAAGCTCAAGCATTAAAAAAGAAAAAATCTAAGCGAAAAGAAGTAAAAAAACAAGTAAAAAACTTAAAAAAGAAGTCAACAAAACAAGTAATTCAAAAAACAAAAACTAATTCTTTTTTCTTTCTTTCATGATTTTATATGTTCTAGAAATCGACTATGAATGAATTAGAATCATCAAAATTTATTCCTATTATCAATAATCAAATGAATATCTATAAAGAATTATTCTATGAACGAGATGAATCATATAATAAAGAACAACATTATGATACATTATTAGCTATAGATCATTTTCGACCTGAAGTTGAAAACGAAATACGACAAGATGTTGATAATATTCTTCGTAATGAATTAATCTATCTGAAATTAGCAATTGATAATACTAAAGATAAACAAACAAAAAAATCAAAAAAGAAAAAGAAGAGAAAAAAACGAAACAAAAAAGTTAAAGATATTATTGCTAATAGGTAAGATATATTTTCTTTCTGATCATTTATTTAAGTTCATTATTTTAATGTAGAACAAATGATTCAATCTTTGAAGAACTTGTTGAAACCGGAATTATTTTACCTACAAAATCAGTTCATCAACAAGATTTTATTGGCGATTATCAATATTTAACTGAAACAATGCGTTATAATGAAAAAGAACCAATGCCATCTTTACTCGATTGTCAACAACTTGTTATTCTACAAATTATTTTTCCTCTGTGTAATCATATAAATAAATAAATATTCTATTTTTTTTTTGTGCACTTTTTTTTTTATAAAGACAGGTTCACAAAATGTTCATCTCAATATACCACTACGAAAAGCCGTACTTCTTGCTGGACCACGTGGTAGTGGTAAAGAATTACTTGTGCATATTGCATGTAATGAATTGGGTGGTCTTCTATTAGATCTATCACTAGCAAATATTGCCAAATCATTTAATACCGGTATATTAAAATCTACTATAATGATTATTTTCGTTCATAGCCTTTAATAGAAATTTATTTTTTTTTAACAAACTGTTTACGAAGCAACGCTTTCAATGGATCAAATCGTTTTCTCACCAAGAACTACTGCATTTTGAGTTATCGACTATGCTGATTCTGAATACCATCATAAGATATTCGCTTAAGTCTTTATATACTCGTTTTCCAGATTAACAAAAAATTTACCACAGTCACTTTTGATTTATTCAGATTCTAGAGCATATCGAGTTGTCTATAAGACAATAATCTTTTCTGTTTTTCAATAATGAGTTTTAAGTAAAATAATATCATATTGAAGATTTCCACATTGAAATATTGATATGTATCTGCTGTGTGATATGAAATGGTTGAATTTTTGGCAAAGAAAAAGAATTTGAAACAGAAGAAATTACTATTTTCTAGATGATTTGATATACTCTATAGTTTAGATACATCAAAAAGAATATTTCGAAAAAAATTTTGTTAGTTCGAAAAAATTATTGTCTAAGAAAATAACACATGAAGACCTAAGTTGACCTCTTATGATTATATTCGACTAACCTACAATCCACTAGCTTTTGATGAGAAAGCGGATTGGTCAGTTGAAAACGTGCATTCCTTACTGTCGTATCTCATATATAGAAAAATGATATTCTTCTTATAACAGACAACTCTTCTGTAATATAATATGTAATATATAATATCATCGGATTAAAAGCTTATTAAGGATAAAATTCTAGATGAAACTATGAGGATATTTATTTAAAATGAAACTTTATTCGTTTTTGAAATAGTATGCAAACACAGCATAGAAAAAAAAGAACAATATAAAATTAAACATTATTTGTTTTAGCTGGTGGGCTCAAAGTGCTTTTTGCAATGATTAAACGAGTATGATGTTTTTTTTTCTTTATTTACTCAACATCTTTTTTATTTCTATTCTCATCATAGCTTGTATTAGTGATGCCTCCAGTTCTTTGTATGATACGTGATATAGAATTACTTTTCTCGAAAAAACTAACACCACAAGAAAAAACATTTGAACCAAGTCGATTCAAACGTACCATACGTAAATTTATTAAAACAATTAAACGCGGCCAACGAATCATGTTTATTGGTATATCATCTCAACCATATCGTGCTCGAATAAAACCATTATTACAAATCTATGAACATATTATTTTATTTCCACGACCAAATTATGGATCAAGACGCAGTAAAAATCAATTTATCAATGAAGAAAAGCAAAGCATTATCTTTTTTTTTTGTTTGTATTATTTATAGAAACTTTTTATGAAATTTTAATTGAAAAATATAATATGAATATTAATGATGTTGAATTAAGTATTCTAGCATCAATATCAAATGGTTATACAGTTGGACAAATTGTTGAAACAATTAATCAAGTGATTAATATTAAACATGAAAATAAATATTCAAATAAAATTTGTACAGCAAATGATTTTATTTCTATACTCGGTACAAAAATTCCTGTTTTTATTGATGAAGAAAATAAAATTAAAGTAAGAATCAAAATAGATAGGTACATTCTATTTAACTGTATCAAATTAATAGAATTGGTATGCTCAAACAGCTAATGGTATCAAACGTTTAAATGAAAAAGCTCAAATGTCAATAACATCAAATAAAACTTCGTTAAAAAAAACATAGTTAAATTTTGTTTTTTAATGGAAAACTTCAATATTATAAGGAATGTCTCCGAAAATTTTGAAGCGATTTAAAAATTCATTGGTCTCGTATTCAACAAAAACAAACTCTGCAAAACTTGAGTTTATCTACTTAAGAGCGAATTCTCCAAATGATAGATAGATCGGTTTTAAATCGTATCTATATGCATTATGTAGATCCAAATGAGTTATGAATACTTTGAAAAGAGTTTGTGCTCTTAGCTTATTGCTTCAGAGATACTACACTTTTACAATATTTTTTAAATGAATGCCGTGATAATAGAAAACTGATTTTCGAATTTCGACTTGAAACTTTTCATAGAGACCAGTCTTAACAAGAATAATTTCCTGTGAAAGTTTCAGATCTTGTCCCTATTCTAATCCTTAGATACAATTATGGTAATAGGGTGTCTTTTATATCTGTACAAAGTTTCAAGTTGAAATTTGAAAATAAGTTTTTCTGTTACTATAGCATTTATTTAAAAGATATCATAAAAGTGCAGTATCTCCGTAACAATGAGCTAAGGACATGAACTCTTTGTAGGGTATTCATAACTCATTTTGAATCTACATAATACACATAGTCTCGAGTCAAATGCGATTTATCATTTGAAGGACTTCCCTTGTAAGTAGATACAATAAAGTATCACGGAGTTTGCTTTTATTGAATGCAAGAACAATGAATTTTAAAATTGTTTCAGAACTTCTGGGATACCCCTTACATAAATATATATATTTTGTTTTCTTGTTCACTGGTTTTGCATATACATATAAAAACAAAATTAAATAAAAATAAAAATACATGTTTCTCGATTTATTAAAAATCGGCAAATAATTCCAATTCTTTATCCGATGCAAATGGTGCTGATCGCCAATCTTCTTTATATTGATCAAAACATGATGTATCACCTGCATGTTGAACAGTAGGTACAATAGGTGGTTTTAATTTTCTTGCATAAACATCTTCCCATTTAATTGATGCAAAAAATGGCTGTTCTTTTACTTCACGTGAACCATTTCTACCAGCACCAAGACGTTTGTCAGGATTTTGAACTAATAATTTTTTAATAAATACTTTTGATTGGTCATCTATTGTCCGAGGCCATGTTATTCTACCAGCTAATACACGACTGGGAATTTCACTTTCATTTTGATTTGGATTAAATGGTGTTGCTAAGAATTTCAAAAAACAAAATTAATATTTCGAAAAGAATTTCTTTTTTTTTTTATTCTATTTTCTTACCTCCACTAAGCATTTCAAATAATAAAATACCTAAACTCCACCAATCAGTACTTTTATTATGTCCTGTACCTTTAAATAATTCTGGACTTAAATAATCTGGTGTACCACATGTAGTAAATGTTTTATTTAAGATTTTCTTTGCAAAACCTATTATAATAAAAAAAAAAGACATATATATGTACTATGATAAGTTTTTATCTCCTATACCGAAATCAACAATTTTAACATGACCTTCAGCATCAAGTAGAATATTTTCAGGTTTCAAATCACCTATTTTTTTTTAATAAAAAACTAAAAAATGTTTTTCTTTAGAAGAAAAAAACGTACGATAAACAATTTGTAATGAATGAAGATATTCAAATGCAAGTGTTATTTCACTTATATAAAATAATGATGATTTAATATCAAATATTACTTTTCTTCTCATATAAGTAAATAATTCACCACCAGGTACATAATCAAGAAGCATATAAAGAAATTGTTCGGAATGATGTGTCCAATATAAACGAATTATAAATGGATGTTTTATAACTGATAAAATTTCTTTTTCACTTTTGACATGTTCAGTCTACAAATAAAATCAATAATTTATATATATATTTTTTTAAATAATATTTTACTTGACGTGATTGTACAACATGATTAATAGTAAATATTTTTAATGCATAATAATTAGATGTGTCACGATCTCGAGCAACAACAACATGACCATATGAACCAGTACCAACCTAAAAAAATGAAATCGAATTCTTCATCATTATTATTATTTTTTTTTGTTAATAAAATTCAACTCTGTCATTAAAATCTCAAGTATGTCAACGATAGATAAACTAAAATGAAAAGTTGAAATTGATTAAAGAAATTTGCTTTATAGGGACATGTAGAGTAAAAATCTCAATTAAAATAATTATTTAAATTCGACATACGTCAAGAATGAAAACTCAGTTTTCTTCTTCTTCTTAGAACTAATATAAATCACTAGAGGGAAAAGCTTATAGACATGCTTTTAAAGTTTAGAATTGTAAAACATATACTTTTCTACAAGATAAGGCAGTAGCACAATTTTTACAATGAATCTTTGCTTGCAGTTTTATAGAGAATTTCGACTAAACAGGAATTCAGATCACCATGACACTGTAATGAAATTGAAACTATAAATCATATAAATTGTACGGACATCTTATCCTGTAGAAAATAAATTACTTTATAAATCTGAGGTTTTGATTACATTCTGACACATTCTATATCTTGAGAATATTCAACATACGGAAATAGAACAACAAAAAAAGAGGAAATTCTTGTTGCATGTCTAATACAAAGCGGATAAAATTGGTATGTCTAAACAGGTTATTAATTTTATGTCTATCATTAGTAGTAATTAAAATATTACAGATGAAAAAGTTACTGAGTGCGATTCTCATCAATTAGACAATAAAAAAAAACAGCTTAGCATGACCTATTTTTATTTTCTTGATCAATTTGAATTCATTACTAATTTTTATCAATAATCAAAACCTAGTAATTTACTCAATAAGGCACATCCGATCTTCATCCGCTATTTAGATTGACTATAATTTATTCTTAAAGATGTAGAAAAAGTACTCAATTCTTTATAACATATGATAGCCGATCTTTACATTTAAAAATATCTCTTTTCAAACAGATGACTAACGTTAATTAAAATAACAAACTAAATCTCGATATTATCAACAAGCTGCTCATATTTATTCCAACTACTGTCCTTAGTAACGTTAGCTGTTTCAATTGTATATAGAAACGTTCAATGTTTTTTAAGGGCAAACTTAATTTTCCTTGAATTTGACATTTATTATAAAATATTTAGATAAAAGAATACATCAATCAAAATATGAATATGATCAATTGACAATTGAAAAATATTGTTGTCAAGATTTGATTTATTCAGAAAAAAAACAAAACAAGTAGATTTTATTCAATATATACATTATGAATTCATTTCTAATTGAATAATTCAATGAACCTCGACCAATAATCTATTTGATATTAAATGCTTTTCAAAAACAAAAAAACAACTTTTTTCTTTTATCTTTATTCAAGTGAAAAGTCACGTTTGACTTTATACTAAAATGATACTAAAAAACTTATTCAACTATAAAGGATCCTTAGCTAAAGTATATAAATAAATTCTTCAAAATAAGAATATGAAAAACGCACGGAAACAAAAAACGTTTGATTTCCTTTCAGTTTTATTCTCTTTGTGTTACTGTTTATTTGCATGTTCATTATAAAATTATAAAGAAAATACAATGTTTTCTTACTGTTTTAAGAATTTCTAAACGATCAAGTGCTTGTTGTCGTTCTTCACGTTCAACCAAGCTAACACAACTAAATTTTTTAGCTACTAAAACAGTGTCACTTTCATTAGTTTTATGATTGTTTAATGTTGGTGATTCTGTTGTACGATTTGATGTATGTAAGGAATTAATTTGAACTGATGATCTTGATGCCATTTTTCGACCAATTTTAAACTAAATATAAAAATCAATATTTAAAAAAAGTATTCATTAAAATAAATAAAATACGAATCAATAATTTGATTTTACAGAAATATCATGACATGCACACAGTTTATTTTAATAATTATCTTAGGGAAATTATGATATTTCCCCCACACATATATATATATATATAAATGGAACGACTATATAGATGCAATCGAAATTTCCTTTTCTCTTTCTATTGTGACATAGTCGTCATCGTCATCGTCGTCGTTTTTATGGAAGGTGTGCTAAACGTGTGAGACAGCTTGCTGCTATCCGCTGAATGAGTATGAATGTTAAAAAAAAAGGAAAACTAAACATTTCTTTTAGAAAATATTGCATGAGATACGATAAGGATCACATCAACGATAGATGATGCTGTAAAAAAAAATAGAAAGAAGAGAAATGAGAGAGAAAAAAAGAAATCTGAATATTCAGTTTCTATTGTTGACGTCAATGTAAGTCTTCTTCTTATGTTTGACATTGATAAGACTTCAATGAACTCATATGTTTTTTGTACTTTTTTTAAACTAGAAGAAATTTTTCTCCAGACGAAAACACTAATGCTATACATATATATATATATATATATATATTGTATCGAATTCATGGAATTTATAAGTTTTCATGCTATTTTTTTGAATACGCAATAGAATATTTTATATTACCATAAAAAAAAAATATTATGAAAACGAGCTTTCTTACACAATCGTACATTTCAACAAAAGATATTCTATAACATAACAGTTATCTCAACTAATAACAAAAAGATAAAAATATATGTTTGTATTTTCAATAAAATAATTTCAACCCAAGTATTCTATAAAGTTCTCTATGACTACAATACTATTATAATATATATTACCTATCATTTACGTTTCTTTGTGTATAGATGTTTGTAATGATAGGTCACTTCAACTTCCTGTCAATCACGCACTGTTTGAATGAAGAGCAGTATTATGAGCATGCACTTTTCTGAATTCTATTTTTTTCGCTCTATTTTTTTTGTTGATATTCCTTATTTCACTCCCACATTCAACTACCCACCTTCCAATAAAACCATTGTCCGTTGAGAGAGTGAAATAAATAAAAAGGACGGAAAAAGAAAAATTGATTTAAAATCTTTTTCTTTATGTTTATTTTTGACTATGCATTTCTCCAATTTTTAAATCAAGAAAAAACAAAAAATTTATATATACTTGAAATATGTTCTATTTTATACTATTCTATATTAGATCTATCAATCAATGGAAATAAAATAAATACATTAGATATACATAAAAATTTAACGAATTCTTGATTTATTATTTTTTTCTCTCGTGCACATTTTAAGTAAATAGAGAAGAAAAAAAACATCGATGGACAAAATACAACAGCCACACATAGACACCACAATAAAAGCATTAGTTTAACGCATGTCAACGATGAAAAACATCGATTTTATTTTTTGCAACATAAAAAGCATAGATGTTTATGATTACTTTATTGTAGATGCTCATTTTGTAGACAATATGGTTTATTTTGATGAATGACTATTATTTGGTGAGGGGGCGATCTATTGTGTTTTCCTGTTCTATGACATTTGGTTTATAGAAATGAAGGGGAAAAAGGAATTCTATAAAGATATTTGACAGAAAGAGAAAGTATGATAAAAAAATGCCAAACTGTCGGAATCTACTCGATGGTAAATATCTAATGACTTTGGTTTCTTTTTTCTTTGACTTTTTAAAGACAATAATATTATTAACGAGATACGTCCATATGTTTGGTTACTTTTTTTTCCAAGAAAAACAAAAAAAAACAAAGAAAAATTTCTTGTCTTTAATTTATAAATAAATATTAACTTTCTTACAAATTATCTTTAAATAGTTATAGGACAATGTCAAACTCATGTTAAGTATAATCCTATTTTTTGATGTCAAGAAAAAAAAAGAAGCTTAATCCCATTTTCAAAGTGTTGCTCAAAAAATCTGCTATTAAGATTCATGAAATGGTTTTTAATAATATCAGTTTCTTTTTTATATACATTTTAAAATTAAATGTAATTCCTTTTTCTTTCTAATAAAATAAACAGTTCCATTGAAAATGTATTTTTCAAGTGAATATTTAAAAATCGATAAAAAGAAACAAGAATCTTGATAGTAAGATGTATAAATTATTGTCAACGAAAAGATGTTATTTAATCTTTCTATAAATTTTATATACTTAGAGAAAATTTAATATCAGTTATTTCTACAATAAAATAAAATACAATTTACCGTAGTTGATTTCAATTGGCAACATCTAATAGTTAATAGTCAATAACATATTTATATTATAGTTATGTATAAATTTTATCGTATTACTAATAAATCTATTCGTAAAATTATATATTTCTTATATCGGTCAAATTTTTGCTTTACTGTTTCAATAACAGAATTATTAATCTTATGTCATCTATTACTGTTTTTCTTATTATATCATAATATTTATTGAATCTATAAAATAAAAAAGAAAAGATTCGATTTTTATGGATAAAAAAACAGACAGGTAAAATTCATACAAATTATGTGGGGGAGGGAGTACTTTAATAATCAAAACCTCATTATGAAAATCAAATATACATTGCATGTCAATTTATTCATATTTTTATTAATCATTATTATTTCGATGGAGTCTAGAAACAAAATATTATTTCAAATGAATTTGAATTTATTTTAGTTTTTAAACATCTCCTACTAAAGTTTTTTGTATTTTTTAATTTTACTAATTTAAGTAATGAATTTATACTTAGAAATATGAGTATTCATTCTATTTGCTTTATAGCAAAATATTTTCATTGTATTATAGAAAAAAATCATATTTCATCTAATTTAAAAGTCTTTTCTCTATCAATATTTGTATAATAGTATAGAAAAAAAAAACCATATAATATTTTCATCTTTGTTTATTCGACTGTAAAAAAAGATTGTTTACGTCCTTTTATCAATTAAATAATCTATAAAATCGATATAAGTTTACATGTCATTGCTTCATTTTAATTATGTATATTTATTCAAAAAATAATTCATATTATATTCGTCTTTTGCATTTTGAATAGAATAATTTCACAAAATTGTCATAAAAGAAAAAAACATTTTTTTTAGTAAATATTATTCGTCGAATTTTTGTTATATATTTAATAATGTCTCATCAAGTGAAAAGTTCTAACAGAGTGTCATGTATAGATTTTTATTTAAACGGTCGTCAACATTTACTAAATGATACATATCAATATCCATGATGTAAATTCCACTTAAATCACTGAATTTTCAACAATCTTGAATAGGTTTATGTTTGAATCTATCAACATAGCTTTTATATGCCTGATGTCATCGATTGATAATATATATTGTTTACAAACTTTTCTTTTTGTTAAATAATATAAGTTTAATAAATGATGATATTTTTTTTTCAAAACACTTTATTGTTGTGGAGGTTTAATTACAATAATTGATATGTGATTATGAATATTAACTATGGTGTAGAGAATATAATAAATGCACTCAAGCTTCGTCTTCTTCTTATTGTTTTATTGCATGTCATATAATACAAACTAATGTTGTTATACTTTTGGATTATACAAGTATGCGATTAAATACATGATTAGCTATTGAACTTGTTCTTGTAGAATTTTGCAATTTAAACTTATATCATTCAAGATGGTTTTCTACTACGTCATCAATATAAATATTGTATGAGTTATTCTTTTACATTTTTACAAAATAATGGTGCAATGACCATTAAGAGATGAAAAAGAATCAAGGTTATATTCATACACTTTGATCTACTCATTATTATTAGAAATAATTGATAAAATTTTATGGATATGCCACACTATTATTTCATATTCAAAGTATTAATATAGGATGATCTAGTAGTTTATATTCACGTTTGTCATGATTGTTTTTGTATCTTTCGTGATGAATTTATAAAAAGTAAACATGTTTTTCTTCTATTAGCATTGATTATTTTATCAAATATATTGTATATTTTTCTATATTTAAAGATATATATGTGAAATTAAATTTGTTTTTATTTATATTTATCAATTTAATCATAAAAAAAAGCCATTTATGAAACAATGATTAAAATGAATATTGGATAAGAATAAATAAAGAACTTGATGATATGCTTAACTTAGAAAAGATTCAATTAAAACATTGATTTCAAGTGTTATCAGTACATCATAAATTTCAAGAAATAACTATTTAATACGGATTAGTTTATAAAAAAGATCTGAAAATATGTTAACGACTTTCGTCTTTTTTTTTTGTTATGAATAAAATTTTTAATAAAAAGTTGTTAAAGTCAATCGATTTCTTTTAAAGAGTTACAAATTCAAAATTGCATTGTTTCAAAAGTAAGCAGAATTTTTTCACTCTAATACTTTTCTTACACGAAAAAGATTTCGTCATAATCTCAAAGAAATATTGTTAAATGATTTTAAACAACATGTTTCATTTAAGTCTCAAGGCCAATAGAATTAGAAAATTTTTATTAAATCCAAATACAAGCTTCACTTAGATTTTCAACAGAGCACAAAACAAGATCTAATATTATTAAACATTTATATTTTGATCTTTGTTTGGATTATTTTTGTAATTTATATAAATCACTACTTATGAAATTCTGTAATGGAATTTCTATATATGAACAAAATCATTCGTTAGCAACATAAGTTCGCAAAATTAAAACATGTATATCTCCGTTACATGTATTTTCAGTTACTCTAGATGCTCTGAAAAAATCAGCAGCAGAGACCTTTGCTCACAGGAGATGTCAGTAAAACAATCTAGCGTAAGCGACGCGATGGAATACGAATTTACAAACAAAAAATAACTCTTATAATCAAATGAGAAGTTCAAAATTAATTCCAAGTGATACAAATTCCTCTCCAGAATCTCTATATGATGATAAGAGAAAAGTTTTTGTTCCGGGACTTAATACGATCTTTAAAAAACTAGTTTTTAAGACCATATATGTAGTTTGTGCTGTAGAGTCTATTCTAAAGTTTTTGAATTTTTTTCTCATATAGTTACAGAGATATTCGCTAATTAAATAACTAATTTTAATTTACAGTCAACTAAAAGAGCCAACATTTTTACATATGTCTATATTAAAAGAACTGATTCTATAAAATAATCCTGATAAAAAATCAAAGTCAAATGAAAGATGACTGTGTCGTGGTTGGCCTGAAATGGCCCATATATGACTCGTTATATTACAATTGATCAAAAGAGAAATATTGGAAAAACATAACTTCCTTCAAGAGTCGATGGTTTAATTATTAGTATTTTTTTATTTTTTTATAATAAACATATAAATAAAGCTATTTGTTCGTTGTCCTTGACAGTTATCTTCATCATTTATTTTAATTATTTGTTATATACACAATACAATGATAAAAATAAGAGGATCTAGAAAGATATTTATAAGTGACATTGTATTGACTTACTAGAGATTTCTTTTCTTTTTTTTCAGTTCTTATCAATTGCTTACCTTCCATTCCATTGTATAAAAGTTTGATTAACCTAAACAAGGTAAGAATCACATACGCAAATGATTTTTTTTTCTGTATTAAAATAAACCTTTCTGATATTTTGTTTTGGTATTTTAGATTTACTAATGGGTCATGATAGTAATATTTTATTTGAAGAAAATTCTCATAAACGTCATGCATTCATCCCATCATCAGCTCGAATCGAATGTAATAAACTTATTAATTGTACTCGATTTGTTTTACCATCAAGAGAATCTAAAATACAAAAAAACGCTAAATTTACATTAGCTCGATCAGCACCAGATTTGACACCAATAAACAATAAAAAAACTAATTATGTACAATTATATAAACCAATCTATATAGCTCGTTATACAAAAACTATTGAAGGACAATTTGTTTATGATGAAGGTAATGAATTTGAATTAATTGAGGAAATTGATGAAGAATATTTACATGTTATTCATTTACGTACAAATATTGAATATAAAATACATCAAAAATGTTTACAACTTGATCCTGAAACATCATTACGTTTAGGTAGTACTGATCGAGGTGTTATACAACGATGTTTATTTCAATATAACATACCTGGTGCTTATCTTATACGTTGAAGTAATACGGAATCTAATGCATTTGTTTTAAGTGTAGCACTAATATTGAATCGAAGAAATGCTGAAGATTGGCATTATTTAATATGTGTTAATCCATTAAATCATTGTTTTTATTTTGCACAAGAATCAAAATTAAATCATATATTATTTAAATCATTTCATGAACTTATTCATAATGAAAATGTTCTAAAAACTATACCATTATCAATAAAATTACCATTTCGAATTGAATTTGAAGAAGATCTATGGCATATTCCAAGACGTCATTTAACATTTGAATATTGTATAGGTGAAGGTGAATTTGGAGAAGTATGACGTGCATTATGTCAAAATGGTGATTGTTCAATACCGATTGTAGTTAAAAAATGATATCCATTACGACATGATAAATCAACAATAGAAAGTTTTATTCAAGAAATTGAAACAATGAAAACATTAAGAAATAATTATATTGCTGCTCTATATCGTGTTGCACAAGATTTTCAAACAAATGAAATATTAATTGTAACAGAATTAATCAAAAATGGAGATTTAAAAAATTGGTTGAGATCTTCTAAAAATATACCTGATGAAAAGATTGTAATTTCATTTGCATATGATATATGTCGTGAGATGTCATTTCTTGAACAAAGAGTACGTGTGCATCGAAATCTAGCTTATAGAAATCTTTTAATAAGTGCTGAAGGTAATACAATTAAAATAGCTGCTTTTGGTTTATCAGCACTTGTTAATAAAGATGATTTTGCACAACGTAAAAAAACTGATTTAAAAAAATTACCTAGTCGTTGGACAGCTGCAGAAGTACTTAATAATCAAACAGTTTATTCAATAAAATCTGATGTTTAGTCATTTGGTATTGTATTAATTGAAATATGGTTAAAAGGTGATGATCCTTATCCTGATGAAAAAGATTTTGCTTCAATACGAACACTTGTACTTAATGGATATATTCATAAGAAACCTTTGAAATGTTCAAATCAATTTTATAATCAATTAATTCTTCCATGTTTATGGTATGAACCAAATCAACGACCAAATTTTTAAATCATTAGTAGAACTTTTAAGTCAATAGGATAAAGTCAAAGCTGAATATGAACGTTTAAATTGTCCATATGAGAAATTTTTTCTATATTCGAAAGAATGTCGTTTATTTTCAATATAGTGATTCAATATTTTTCCAATTTTTTAGTCTGTGTAACATGTAATTCAAGTAAACATAATTAGGAATTTTTGATATAATTAACAGTTGATATCAACAATGTTATATAACTTTTTACAATCATCAACACTTGTTCGAATATATCATTTTAGCTAAGATAAATATAGATATTGTTTTTGTTCTTTTTTAATGAAAGGTTTAGTTTTATAAAATAAAAATTCATTGATAAAAACTCGTCAGTACAATCCCGTTTGGAGCTGAACTGTGCTATTCGCATATGTTCTTTAGTTTGATTAATAGAAAATACGTCAAGTGAAAAATTCCGAGCAGACTTTAATTGTTTTCCAAGGATAATCGATCGTCAGAAAAAAAACATTCTTATTTATTTCTGTATCTCGAACAAAGATTTTATGGCTATTCTTCAGACCTTAGTAACCCAGGACAACAGATGTCGGACTCTTTCTCTAGAATTCCTTAGCAACAGAAAAAAAGCACTAAACGACAAGACTTCAACTATTCTAGAACATCCCAAAGCTTTTGTTAAAGTTTGAATGGTTAAAATATACTAGCAGATGTTCTAATAGCGCAGTTTCTGATTTTTGCGCAAATAAAAATTTATAATCATGATGTCAAGGATGATGAATAGTGATGCACTGATTTACCACCGTTGTCATATGATTAACATAAAAAGCGTGAACTGATTAAGCTATGACTTTAGGAAATAATCAATATCAATGCTTATGAGCTAATCAAGATATATAATTGTGTATTGAGACCTACTGTAGAGATATAATGGATATGTAAAACAGGCTTATTTGTCAGTTAAATCAATGGGTAGAATAATAATAAGAAAACCATACTACGCAAAAGAAATATTACAAGTGAATAGAAACGACGCAAACAAAAAATAGAGCGTCAGTAAAATATAGAAAAAAAAAATTCTGCTCGAAATGCAGTCATAAATAAGACGGATCATTTCTCTGACAACCGATTATCCTTGAAAAACAATTGTAGTCTATGAAAAATTTTTCACGTTGCGCATTTTGTATTAGTATAATGAGGCAAAATAATATAAAAGTGAGTTCCACATTTCAGTTCCAAAGGAACTATGCTAATCAACTTTTTTCTTTTTTTTCCATTGATGTTCTATTTTTTATGGATTTTATTGTTCTATTCACTCGTGATTTTCCTTTTCCGTATTCCGTCTTTCTTCTTCTTATTTTAACCATTGATGTAACTGACAAATAAGCTTGTTGTACATATCTATTATATCTGCAGTAGGTCTCAGCGTACTATTATATATCTCGATTAGCTTTGATTATTGTCTAAAGTTGTAACTTCATCAATGTCCGTTTTTTATGTTAATCATATGATGATTGTAACAAATTGATGTAACACTACTCATCATTGTTGAGATCTTGAATATAAATTTTTATCTACACAAAAATTAGAAAGTGCACTATTTAGAATATTCACAAGCATATTCTAAACATTTAAATTTCAATAAAAGTTTTGAAATATTCTAGAACACTCGAAGTCTTGTCATTCAGCGCCTTTTTTCCGTTGCTAACTTCTATTGCCCTCGGTTGACTTAAGGTCTAAGATGAATCTATAAAACTTCGACTTAAAACTTATGCTTAGTATTTTCTTCGAAAATATACTTGAGTTTCATAGAAGTATAAATATATTTCATATTCCCATGTAGGAATAGAATCAAAACTGGATATCTTCTTGTTTTTTTTTTATGAATTTGGTTAGTTTGTTTTTTAATAACATTTACCATTGATAAATGAACTGATTGCTATAAATATTTTTCTTTTCTATATATTATGTAAAGGGATTTCCTGGAAAAACTTGTAATAGTACGAATAGAATCGAGAAAATCGGATTTATTTAACACTTGTTGATGTTATTAAAAATAGAAAAAGACATATTCTTGATTCCACTACGAAATTGAAAGAGATAGCAAATATAGGTTTTTGCTTTTCTCAACAAATTCTTTTTCTATAGGACTAAAACTATCAAAGTTAAGTAATTAAAGATGTATCTATTCTACAAAGATGACAGCAATATGATAATGGTGAAGAAAAATAATCATTTTAAAAATATATGAGGTGTCGTCCATCTCCACCTAGAGCATGCATATTAAATGAATTATCATTTTTGTCCTTCAGCTACCATTCAGATTCATGTTGAACACTAATTAAAAATGCGCTTTTTATCCTGCTTTGTTTTTTTCTTTTTTTTTTCTCTAGGTTTTTTTTAGTTGTCGACAGTGAAGTTCATAGAAGAGTAAAAAGAAAAAAAGATTTTATGATGATATGTCGTTTTTTCTTCTATTTGCATGACCTAATATATTTTTTTCTTCTTTTTGTTGCTACTCTATTCTAGGTATTAGTCTTTTTGAACCGCTCATCATAATCTAGTGATGAAAAACAAGTTCGCCAAATTGCTCTATTATTGAACTTTGCTATTATTATTATTTATATGAAAGAAAATATTCTAAACAACAAAATCCTTGAATTATGAACGAATACTATAGAGTCCAGGATGAAGATATTTGAGAGGTGTTGTTTATTAGTTGATCAAAGACGATTATGCATCACAAATAGCATATCAGAAAAAGAAAAGCATTAGACATTCTTTTCTTTCTTCTCTTTTACTTCCATCTATTTCGTAATTTCCGATTTTTATATCAAAAGAAAAGACAAACGAGACACTCATGAACTACTTGTCTTAGTGGGTTGCACAATGGTATGATAAGATAGATAGAAAAAAAGAAATGAGGACAGTAATACAATGACCATGAAACTAAATAGAAATAGGCAATTTTATCATTCTCAAGAATAGTTAGAATCTCAGAATGAAGAAAATGCTCTCTTGTGTATTCTTTAGAAATTTGGTTTTTTTTTAAATGATGCATCAAAAGTCATTAATAGAAGTGCATACGGCGAATAGGAACGTGATTTACTGTTCATATCCGAGAAGAACAAATGAATGACACCACATGCGTGATATATCAAACTAGTTAAAGCAAAGAGTAGAAAAAAAAAAAACATGCTCAAAGCAAGAAAAAAGTAGAAGAAGTTATAATATTTGAAGCAAATAAAGGCATTCAACTAATTGCTAACTGTAGTTGAGAGTTTTGTATTTATTTTCTTTCTTTTTGCTTAATTAATATTATTCACATCCTGTTTTGTTATGCCTTGTAGAAATATTCGAATAAAACCTTGTGCTCAATATCATTTTTTCTCATAAGCTGAAACAGGAAATATTCAAGACTCGTATGCATATGCTCATCTTCAAGTGACGACACAATTATTCGACGATGTTTATAAATAGTGGCACATCATTGGTGCCACCGAACAGCAATAATAATAATAACAATCAACACCTATATCCTGCATATAGTTGTGATCATTTGCTTGTTCCTCCGTGCTCGTATTCACGTTATAAATCCGAACCAAATGTTGCTGTGTATTTTGACGGTCAGGTATGTATTAATGTCAATCATTGTTTCCTTCAAATTTTCTATATTTGCTAATAAGCCTTGATGAAAAAGCCATAGGTCGAAAAAAAACATGATAATTTTTAAAAAGAATAAAAGCCAAAAAAATCCAATAGAAAAGAAACCGGATGAGGATCGAACAAAAACAAATAAACAAATCATCGTAGGCTAAAAAAAAATGATAGACATGTTTTTGACTTCACTAAATAATAATCTTTTTAGATTGGTGTATATTTAGATATATATATATATATATATATATATATTAAGAAAAAAGAATTCATTTAAAGTTAATGAATTCGACCTCGTTGATACTCATCATGTTGAGTAGAATATAAAACTAAAGAAAGAAGGTTTTTATGTTATTTTTATCTTGAAGCTCATTTAAGCTTATCGGATATTAAACCATCAATATCTAGAAAAGAAATGTCCTGGAGAAAGAATAGAAAGCTTTACGAAAGAAATGCAGAAAAGACCTCATAAAACACAATTTCAATATGAATATAATATGATTGTCTATGAATCATATGCTTTTGTTTGATTAAGTAGCATTTCATCTAATAAATTTTTCAGTATCCTTTTTTTGTAAATCAGAATAAAAAAAAAGAAGATATGAAAAAATTTAATTAACCTAACATTGTCATCTTGTTAATTTAATATGACAAATATACTAAAAAAGAAAAAAAAAACTGAATCGGTTGAAACGTGCATATTTTATATATATATTGACATTGGCTCTGGTGATGTTCTTTTTTTTTTTGTTTTATTGAATATAATACATACTAGACATTTTCGCACTTTATTGAAATCATACTTGTTGTTTATTCAGATTCCTTTTTTTTTTCTTTTACTATGAATCTAATTGATATGCAAAGAAATGCAAGACAAACAATCAGGCAAGTAAATTGAAATGAACAGAAAGAATATTTTCTATATATATTTTCATATATTCTACCGTGTAATTAATTTCATAGTAATTCTATGATGTTATTATCTCTTGATACTTCCCATGAGTAAAACATCAAATGAATAGAAAGAAATGATTGATTGAAAAGAATGTATATAGTACCATACAATAAAGTATTTGTCTATTGTGGTACCACAACAATGTTCTATGTCATAGTGCATTTGCATAAGAACTGAATAGATAAAATCTAACACAATGATGACAATATTTTTAATCAAAATAAGAAAAACAAATGAATAGACTAGAATAAAATTCTTTTAGTATAAACATATGCTACGTATGATAAAGAAGCTGCTGCATCAGATCGCTAATCTGCATAGATGACGATGGGACAGCATATAAATATAATTATGCATGTGCACAAAGAAAAAAAAGGAGAAAATTTATTTTCATACTCATTTCTATTGTTGTTACTAATCGATTAGGTTTAGATCAAAAGAAAGAGGGAAACGAAGAAGTTTTGTCTATCCGGTTCAAAAATTGTAAGTTGATGTTATATATATATATATGTGTGGGTGTGTGTGACAATCCTTATACGATCAAAGAAAAGCACTATTTTCTATATTCTTTTGTTAATCATTGGCGGTCTATTTCCAAGAGCAAACAGAATTTATAAGTGACATACACTTATGCACGAATGACAGCATATTTTTGCTTTAGTTGACTGTTCAATTGTGATAATTTGCGTCTTCACAATCAGCTATTAAGTTTATGTTGTTCTTTTTAGAGAAAAGAAAAAAAGAACTTCGAAACATTATGAATATCTTCTAATATGAAAAATAAAATAATAAGAATATAGGATTTTATAGAATTATTGAATTGTTATAGACAATAAGAATATAGAAGTCATAGTAAGATCAAAATATGTCTACCCATAATAGAATCATTACTTATAGATGTGTTCATCGTTGAATGTTTTCATGCTGACTATAACCACTTAAAGCAAAACTGTGTGAAATATGACCATAGAGAAAGAATTAACTATATATCTGAGAATGCGAGAAAAAGAAACGAGAGAAATGAAAAAAAAAATGATTAGATCTATTCTTTTTTTAGTCTTATGCTTTTTCTGTCACAAGAATCTCTTCTTCTTCTTCTTTTTCTATCATTTACTACAATGGAAAACAGTCATATTGATATCTTATTCAATAAAAAACAAAGAAGTATCATAAACACAAAAGACAGGATATGATAAATGATCCTTTTCTTTTTTAATTTTATTATCTATCTATTTTTTCATCATTCATTCTCTAAACAATACATCTATAATTTTTCAAAAAAAACTAAACTTCTATTACAATTGTTCATAAAAACCAACGATGAATCTACGACGATTATCTGCGTTTGCCAATTTTATAGGCTACTCAGATAGTACAGACAATAATAATGAAATTAATGTAAGTATACGTTCGATATGATATCATAATTATATGTTGATGAATAATTATCATAGCATATATAAATGATTTATTTTCAAATGAGAAAACTTTCCTAAATAGAAAAAAATGTGTGAAAAAAAGTAACAGACGTGTTATATATAAACAACTGCCAACAATGTTTCTTATCATTTCATAACGGAATTAATATTCGAATGATTAGTTTTGGATGTATATCCGGAATGTTCATGACAGATAGTTATTAAATAACAACTAGCTTCAGTGCATTTAGTTGTAATAACTAAGATTATAAATCTTTTTCCGTACATAGAAGCTAAAAATAGAAGTTTCATGTATTAGAACAAAAGAGTATTGAAGTTTAATGAGAAGAAAAATGTTTTTCTTGACAATTGTTACTATTTTTTATTCAATAATAAGTATCCATTAAATTGGATTCTTAGACGTCTTTAATGTTAATTATATCTATATTTAATACTTCTTGCAATTCTACATCCGATAATCATTATAATAAACATTTTATAATTATGAGAAGATCATAAAAAGAAGTAAAAAAAACACACCTACGTAGGGAATAGGAAGGATATATATTCATTAGTTTTCTTTTTTTTTTGTTATGGTATATATCTACATTTCAAAATAGAAGACAACAAGGTTAGTCATCTGTAGAATATTTTCGAAGTTATTATATTCATTATAAATTATTAAATTATTTTTGCTTTGAAAGATAATTTTTAGATTATGAAAAGAAAATAGATAGTGAGATTTTATCTGATCAAATGTGTTCTTTTTGAGAATGTTGGTAAAAGAAATCTCGTATAAGATGAAATAATGAATAAATTTAATTATAGAAAATATACTTTACTATGATTGTTGTACTGATTAAAATATGATCAAAATGATAATATTTTTTGATCCAAACAGTAAAATGTATATTTCAATGTAATTTTTAGTGAAATAATAAAGATTATTATAATAAACTGTTCTTCTCCTTTTTTTTTTACTTGTAACAATATTCGATAGTTTGAGAATATGAGGATTAATGAGTTAATAAATCATAAGTTTTACTCAATAGGGAAATTGTTTTTCGTTTAATTATTAAAATTAACATTATTTATGATGGATCAATAATATTATTTAGAGGAGTAAAATATGAAGAAGAAAAACAAAACTAAATTATTAACTTGAGAAAATCTAAATGATATTATTTAAAATTATTTAGACTGACCAACGACGTCTTTCTGATGGTCCCTATTCTTCACCACTTCATCGGCCATATAGTTATCATTATTACCATCATCCAGGCGAATTCTCTGGTGATGAACCGTGCATGTTAAAACGAAAAAATTCTTCACTTAACGTGCTTTTGGATTCAACAAGTTCAATGATGCGTACAGCATCAACAACTTTTCAATGTCTTCTTGGTTCAGCACGTCGTGCTTCATATTGTGGTCAACCAGATCCAAGTGTACAACTTGCTCCGAGTGGTGTTAGTGGTTCACTTTATTTACGTTCGGCAACAGCAAATTCAAATGAATCTTCATTATCAAATGCATCATTTGATGAACAAATACGTCGAGTAACTATATATGATGGTCGAATTCCAGCAGCATCAAAAGCACCTACGATTCCTTTTGAACTTATGACACCCCTTGAAGCAATAACAAGAACAGTTGAAGATCCAATGGAATCTTTTGTTCAAATTGTACTAGAAAAACCAGATGATAAACCACCAATAATGCCACCTATACCAACTTCACCAACACATATAAATTCATCAAATCGACGTCGACATCGAAGTAGTTCACCACGATTAAAACAAATGAATCTGCGATCACCAGCTTCGATTAAAAATACTGCATTACCAAAATTAACACAACATCAATCAATGCCAACGAAAGATTTATTTAATTCAAATGAAAAATATTGTCCAACATCTACTGTTATTGAACCAATGGATTTTTCTTTTCTTGAACCGGTGCTACGAGGTGAAAGTGCTGCTCCTCCACCATCACCTTTACGACATCATTCACTTTGTTTAATTAATAATAAGTCGAATAATACACGACTAAATTACCTTCGAAATCATTCACCTACAGAAGACTCAGCTATTGATTTACATATATCATCACCTTCGTCATATTCATCAAATCATGTAACAACTATTGAAGATGATTTAACATCACCAGAATCTTTATCTGGTGATAATCACAAGTATTATCTTCCACGCTCATCCTACTCGCACGTGAGACCATCTATGAATTAGAACTCGTTAACATTTTTTTTTCTTCTTTTTTTTTTATCCTGATTCTAATGAACTTTTCTGTTTTCCATAGATTGACTAAAATCTGTTGAATTAAATATACGACAAATATACTCTATCTGTCATATTTCCTTTTCATTGTTATTTCAAATGAATATTCTTCCAGATGTATAATCTCTGTTAAATATTTACTATTGATTCCCATTGACTATTAAGAGTACCCCTTTTCCTGTGTATTTTTTTTGACTATTTCTAGTTCTTGAAGAGAGTACAACCGATCAGTTTGACATTTTTGTCGTAGATACTTGAAAGTTTTCCTCAGAAGTATACTCTTGAGTATCTCCAAAACATTTTCAGCTCAATTAAACAAAATTTCATGGGAATCATACGATACTAGGACTTAACTTCATGAAAAACTGTGGTTTTCCGATAGAATCCTCTGTGAAATTTTTCTGATCAAATACGTGTTTGTTTAGGGTAAAAATTTCAGTCTGTTGGTGGTATTCTTGTCACGAACCATAAGTAATCAAATAAGACGAGAAGAGAAGATACTTATTGTTAATAATCAATTTAGAATCTTTTTCATTCTGTCTGACTACAAAAGAACATTGTATAACTAAACATTAATGTCAAATTTTTTCGAAAGATTTTATTCACAACAAAAACAGAACAACAAAAAACATACAAAACAAAAAAAAATGTGCACAAACAGATATCTAATTTGATAATTTTTTTATATCACGTTTTTTTGGTATTTTTTAACCACTAGCAACAAAAAAAAAACCAAGAAAAACAACTACAAGAAATAAATTATTAATAAACATGAATCTATGAGACAAAAAACATACTCATAGTATATGACTAATCTATAGAAAAAGTTTACAAAAAAAAAAAAAAAAAAAAAAACAATTGTTTTGTTTTGTTTTACAAATATATACGGCACCGAAAAAAAACAATTCAAATTATAAATTGTCAACAAGATCTTCAAGATCATCCCAACTTTGTTGACTTGGTGCATTACCTATTGAACTTGCACTATCATCAAGCATTCCTAATTTTTCCAAAGCATCTAATATATAACCTTGTTCTCTTTGAGTATCACTTAAATATGCAGTTGTTGTTTGCGTATTATCAGTTATTGTTGTAATTTCTTCTTCTGTAAATGTTTCATTAATTGTCGTTTGTTGATCATTGGATGTACATATCATTGATTTTTCTTGTTGAATTGTTGTCGTCGTTGTTGTTGTTGTGATTGCTGCTGCCGCTGCTGCTGCCATTTGTTTTTCTTTTCGAATCATAGCTGATGCTGTTGCTGCTGTTGATTTAACTTTAGTATCAACAATAGGATCATCTTCAAAATCAGATTTTAACCATTCAGCCATATCAGAAAATAAATAAACACCATTTTTTGTTGAATTTATTGATATTATTGGCATATCATATGGATCATTTAAATCATTATCATCAATTATATCTTCTTCTTTACTATGAATATAATCAATTGAATCTGATGTATATTGTTGATGAATTTTATAATGATTACGTAAACGTATTGATGTTGGAATATATAATTTACATATTGAACATATACGTGATGATAATTTTGTTTGTAATGATGGACAATATGCATCATACGGTAAAACATCATTATGTGTATGATTAATAACAATACCATGAAATTGTATACGTTGAAAAAGATTACCATAAAATGGTGATATTGGATTTATTATTGCTGATGATGTTTCAATATCAGCCATTTTAACACCACGTGATGAACGATGAAATGGTACTGGTGGTGGAAGAAAACGATGAGGAAAAACTTGAATATAATTTGAACGCCATGGTGTACAACATGATGAATTATTACAACGAATTATTTGAATTGTATATTCAGTTTGAAGAACATGAGTTGCACACCAAAATCTACAATTTTAAAAAGAAAAAAAAGATTTAAAATCTAGGAGCAAGAATATAGATTCTTTAGAGGTTGCCATGAAATGATCCTGAACAAGTCACTAACTGCTGTTTGTATTGGATCATCCCTTTCGATAGCATGTTGACTAAGATGTAACAAACACATCTGCGCTTATGACTTATTAGTGTGTATGAGAAGCTTAAGCGATTGAGCGCAAGAACTTTGCGTTAGGCCGGCCTTTCTACTCAAATCTACAGCTAGTAGTTGTTGTAGGGAGAATATCGAGCTAATAAATCTCTCGCTAGTCAGTACTCTAAACCGTAAGATGGAGGTATTCATCTTCTGATTGTAGAATTCGTCTTCAAAATTTCTTACTCATCAATATCGCATTCAGTCTTGATTCCTGTTGTCGAGATTGTTGGAGTTGGACGTGTTTGATCCAATGGTATTTCTTCGTTTGCTTCAGTAGAAACCCTAGAGAAAAGAAAAAAAAGATATCAAAACTCTATATTTTAATATGAATCTTTTAACACAACATACTGATCAATAATACTATTCAAAGCTAAGAAACTATCAGCCATTTTAAGTTGTTCATCAATCATTGGTGATGGATTAATATATTCAGCCACAACTGAATATTCATCAAGTACATTCATACTCCATACTTCAGCTAAAACATTACCAGTTAATTTAAAATTTTCTTTTTCTAATTCAGCATGTTGAGTTAAACCAATATCATTTAAATGTGTACCAAAATGATCATGTGGTAAAATTAAACCAGCTAAATCTTGTGCCATTGGTGATAAACGTCTTTCAACAATATTAAATAATGCTTGTCCAGGTGCTTGATTCACAATTATAAGTGCATCTAAATTATATTTTTTAAATGCATCAATAGCTGTTGAAAGGGTTTTTATATAACGTGTATTATTTTCTAATTGACAACAATCAACATTCATAATAACAATTGGTTTAACACGACCAAGATGATCACATGCAACTTTTTCAAATTCTTTTAATTGTACTAAACGATCAAAATCAATTGAATGACTTTCATGTGTTAAACGATCATGTTTAGCTGATCGTATTGATATATATGTTGGACCAGCATTTGTAATTAAACCTGTTTCATCAATAATTGATGCAGCATAAATACTAGAAAAAAAAAGAATTTACTTTGAAATTCAACAAAAAACAAACTGATCAACTATTTTATTTACCATGGTGTAAATTGATGATGTGATATGATTGAATTTGATTGTGAATCAATTGAACTCATTTCATAATCAAGATGCATTATAAATGGTGATTGTCCTTTAGCTGATGGACGACCAATGCTTACTTTAGCTTTTGTATCTTGAGTTAAATAGAGAACACAATCATTACCAAAAATACCAGCTAAATCTTTAATATGTTTCCAAGAAGCAGCCGTAAAATGAGAATCTCAAAAAAAAAAAAAAAGAAAATTCTCTTTTAATAAGATTGAAAAAAAAAAGTCTAACAACTTACCTTCATGTTTAGGTAATGGTTCAATGCCTTGCATTTTACGAAGACGAACAGGTACAGTAAGAACATGTTTTTTTCCGTCTTGTCCTAAAGCACGTTGAGGCATAAGACTAAATAAAAAATTTTCCTTTTGTTTTTTTTTTTTATTCTAAATTTATATTTAATAAATTACCGATAATAAAGTGATGATTTACGTATTTCATAACCGCGTACTTTAATTGCATCTTGAAGACTTTCTAATGATAAACGTTTTTTTCCTTTATTATTATCATCTGATACACCACCAATACATGCAATTTCAGCAATAATTTGTATAAGATTAGGACAATCATTTTCAAATTGCATACGTGTTGTTGTTATTGTTGGTCGAAATGCTTTTGAAAGTTCAACAGCAACTTGAGGATTTGATGCACATAATTTTTCAACTTGTCGTTTTTGTTTTTCACGATAACGTGTTGATGCACGTTGTTTTGATTGAAGACGTTTAAGATCAGTTGTACGTCTTTGTTTTTGTTCAATTAATTTTTTTAATGTTTTTTGATTTTCAGCTGTTAATAAACCCATACTTTTAACTTGAATTAAATTTGCAATACGTTGTGATATATCATTAAGATCTTTTAAAACCGATTCTTGTGCTGGTGTTTTAATTTTTTGAATATCATCTTGTGGTGATTTAGAATTTAATTGAGCTTTTTTCTTTTCTGCTTTTTCAGCTGAACGAATAATCCATGATTTTTCTTTTTCTAATAATTTATTTTCCATTTCATCAATTTCAATTGATAATTTACGTTTAGATAATGTTGGTGTTAAACATTCAATAAAATTTGGATCTTTATTTTGTTCATCATCATCGGATGAAAAATTTCGTTTACGTGAATTATTTTTTGGTGTACTTTTTTTTTTATTAGGAGATTTTTTTGATGGTTCACGTTCTGGTTGACCTGCTTTATTCCATAGATCAAGATATTCAGTTATTTTTTGTTTAACAAAATCTTCATCTTTTTTTATTTGATTCCATTCAGTTTGTGCATTTTGATGAGATATCTTTAAAAGAAAAACACAAAAAAAAGAATTAAAATTAAATTTCATTTTTTTTCTTAAACTTACACATCGTGTCATTTCAGGATGACCTTTCATATAAGCATCAACAAAATCACGGTATAAACAATACCGAGGACTTTTAAGAGCCATGAAGTTTCTGTACAAACAAAAATTATGTGATAGAATTATACAGCAAAAAATGAGGGGGATACCTATCCGATGATGATGACCGGTCAACCAAGAGTTGATAGTGTTCGAATGAACGAAAAGTGAATGAATGAATAGAGAAAAAAATTGTGAGGGGTGATAAAGCGGGCACAGTAACACACGAGTTCAAAATATTTTTGATGATCACGAAAGTAGAGGAAAAAATAAAGAAAACGACGACGTGACCGTCAGATAACCCCTTGATCGAAGCGAATATAGATTGAACGTGATCACTGATTATATTGATTGGTGAAAAAGAACTAGAAAAAAAATCATAATGTACATATATATGTGATCACGAGTTAACATCCCTCATAAGAGCGTATGTTCATTTATTCCACACTGACATACAGTTTTTCAATGAAGTTATCTATTTCATTCACCTTCGATGACAACGATTACAAGTGAACATTGAACATAGATATGTGTTTTAATAACATCGTTTGAATTAACATCAAATTTGAATTATTCTGATGTTTATATTTTGGACGTAAGTGATCAGATATTAGCGATCATTTAAAAGTCAACGAATTCTTAATATTCTAGTACAAGAAAAATTTTCACAAATACTCTCAATTTTATATGAACAATTTCCACTGCAAATATTCGTATAAAGAATCATGTGATTTAACTATAAACTATTATGATATTTTATATCATACTACTGCTATTATTCGAATTTAGCAATAATAAATATAAAAATCTCTTAAAGCCCACAGATATTTTCTAATATGCGATAAAATTAGTCATAACTACGTTTGATATCGTCTACCTAGAATTGAATTTCATAAAGTAGATCTTCAATACTTCTTTTCTAGGATCATATGAGTTCTTTCAATGAAAAAGTATCAGTCAAATATGACTCATAATTCGACGTTCTGAATGATAAGTTTAAAAAAAAATTATGATGATGACTGTATGAATGATGTTGTGTTGTTAGGCGAAGCATATTTATCGTTAATATTCGTTGAAATTGATTTTATCTTTCTTCTATTGAATATTTTGTTATATTTGGCCTAGGTCATGACAAACGACAACTCAAAGCTTAAATAAAAAAACGTGGCTGTAGAATTTTATGTGTATGTGTGAGTTCAGTTTATTAGTGACATCTTGGTTATGATGACAAGAAGAAAAAGAGATACACAAGGTACAAGAAGAACGGTTAGAGAACTAGATAATTAAAGTAATACTGACGGCATAGAACAGAACGAATACGAACATATATAAGAACACACTAGGGAAATTTCCAATACGACCTAAGGTAACACCGTGGGAAAATTCCTACATTAACAATGACAAAAAAGAAATGATATAAATAACTAGTATCATAAAACATAATAACTAAAAGAAGAAAAAACGAATCTAGTATTTTAACATAATGCTTTGCCATAATATTTCCGTATCTGATGTTCGTCCTGGTGATCATTTGTATCGATGGCACCATCTAAAATTATTACACGGCATCGCTGTTCAACTTGATGATGATGTGTCAGAAATATTCGTTGTTGTGTTGGCCAAATTAAATCATTTTGATTTGGTAACATTAAAGGATTTTAAGAAAAAAGGAGTACTGGGACGAGTACTATATGATCAAGGTGATAGTCATTTACATCGAATCAAATTACATGGAACTAGTTATATTGAGAAGAGAAGACCAGCTAAAGAAATTGTACAAAATGCTCTTCTTCTAATTTATACAGCAGATACAAATCCTCAATATTTACAAAAAATTTTTGTTAAAGATTTTAATAATTTTGCTAAATTATGTTGTACAATTAATCATGATCGTTGGCGTAACATTTTACAAGGAGATGGGGAGAAAAATTGAAATTAATAACATTATGAAAATTCAATACTAAATTTTTATTTTATTTTATTGTATTTTTTATAGGCAGCAATATATTTTCAATTAAAAAATCAGAAGAAGTTAAATTTATTGTAATTATGTCGAGCGATAATAATTAAATGAAAGAATTGGAAGACAAGATCAAATAAATACTTGAAGATCAACAAAGTTGTTCTATATGTATGGAAAGATCAAACGATATTGTATTTCTTTGCGGACATCTCGCATGTTTTCAATGTTCTCAAACATTGAACTATTGTCATATTTGTCAAAATAAGATCGATCAAAAAATTCAAATATTTTGGTTTTCATGAAGTTTTTTTTTTTTTTATAACGTAATATGTTTTCTTTTGATACGATATTCTACATAATAAAGTTAGTAATCAATAAAAAATATTTCAGCACATATAATCTTCTATTAATTTATAAATAGAATTAAAGTAAGCGTCTTTATAATGAAGATACAGGATAAATCGAGTTTACATTGTTCACGAACCAATGATGTCTCATATTACTCAATGATCACGTCTTCATATGCATTGCGAAATAATTGCATATCACATGCATTGTGGCTTTATTTATTTTATTAGTAAACTAATCATCAATATGAGTCACTTCTATGTTTATCTCTTCATCGTGTGACAATCGAAAGATTATTTCCCTCATTTTTAATGTACATAGTCATGAATATAAATTTCAAATCACGAAAGTCTATCATAGTAGCAGAGTCATGAGGTGACTAACGAGAAAGGTCCTTTACGTGTTAAATCGTTTTTTGACTAATACAATATTCATTGAATGAGTAATAGAAAAGTCTAGAATGGTTTGATTTTTTCGAGTTTTTTGTTCGTAAGATATCGAAATTTTACTGGGTTTTTCCAACAAAAAAGTGGTTTCCATCAGATCACGTAGAAAATCAACTTTCGAATTTTGACTTCAAACTTTGCATGAACAAAGTTCTCAATGAGATTAGTTCATTGAACAAGTTCTAACTTTTCTCGTATCTCCTATCGAGATATGTTCAGAATTTCAAAAAAAGAAAATTAACAAAATTTCCGAAATTTCTATTAGCTCAATAATCACACAGTAGTGTAAATCAAAAGTTTTTAGAAATATTGGAAATTTCGGTTAATACCGAATTACAGCAATTCCACAAATTACATAATTTTGGGAGATACCGAACAATTTGAAACGCAAACGTTTGAAATTTCCAAAACTTTCGGAATTTCTCTTTTAGTATTCTGAACACTGCTGTAAATTTGACCTTAACGAAGTCAAAGAAAAATAATGAAAAGATTTATTTATTGAATTTCCTAACTAACTTCTTTGACAACAAACAAACAAAAACATACGAGAAAAATTTGTTAGATCTATTTCAGATCTTTTTTTTCTTTTGATATTCTGTTAAGAATTCTAATGTATGTCATATACATATTTTCATAATGATACAACAGGAAAATGTATGAAGATTGATGCTGGATACATTGATCCCGATTTAGCATATATATTTGACACAATAAATGCAAGATAATCAAATTGGCATATTACAATTATCCATTTCGAACCAAAGATGTATCTATGTAAAAAAATATTTTACAATATTTATTTATATGATTATTAAACTTACCATTATATGAAGTAATAATATCGTAGAAAATATTTTAAAAAAAACATAGATTAAAGTCATGGAATTTACACCAACATTACTTTCGACGTTTAAACTTGATTCTAGATTTGATAGACTATTTTAAATGGACACTTTATTTCAAGAATAAATTTATTGATAATTACAAAATATCTTGAAAAGCAGTAAATAGAAATACCCATGCTATACAAATAATCAATAAATTTTTTCATATTTGTAATTTTTCTTTATAACAGTTGAAATACTTTCTGTCTCTATTTCTTTATAACTATAGTACTTTGGTCCGCAATTCAGGGTGAGGGATGGTTTGTTTAATTACTTCTACTGCAAAAGCTTTTTGTTATTTTATGGTCATACTTGGGTGTTTGCTAAAGAGAGATGTGGGCTATCTAATAGTATAATAGTATTGAACGATCATCAAATTGACCTTATGAGGAGAATAAAAAAAATGTATGAGTAAAAAAGTGTAACTTACATTTTTGTTGTTTCAGAACTTATTTATTTGGTATAGATGACAACTAGTTTACAATGAAAAGTAATATCTATAATGAACATCAACTGCTCTAGTCGCTAAGTCCAAAAATACTTTTCGAAATATTCTTATTTAACAAGTTACGATCGTCTGTGGACCCCCTCAGCTCTTTCGCGTAGAAGTGCTGTTTCTTGACTCTCCCCAAATTATTCACTTATCTATATTACTAATAGTAACTAGTTCCAGATTGAAATTCTTGTTTTTGAATTTCCTCTAATGAAGTTTTTTCCTAAACTATGATGACATTAGTATGTTTTACTACTCCTTAGCATTCCTAGCTTATCAACACAAACTCATCATAGATTCTGGTTTTCTACTTGAAAAATCTTTGATTAAGTTTTCCAGAAAAGACACTAATAATAGTAGTACTTAGAAAAAAATCGAAACAGACTTCGGATTCAGGTTCCTGACCATCAATTTCCACTTTTCTAGTGTTGTAAAAAATATTAGTGATTAATAATTAAAACAGACTCCAAATTTGGGTTCTCTACCATCGATCACCTTCGATCAAGTTTTGTCGAAAATATAAATAATTAATAATTAAATAATAATACATTAATAATTAAAACCGGCCTTGGATTCGGATTGTCCACCCCCAGATTACCTTTGGACAATTTTTTTGAAAAAAATGAATAATTAATTAATTAAAACTGATCTCGGATTTGGGTTACTCATCTTTGATTACGTTTGCTGAATTTTTATTTAAAGTAATAATAATTAATAATTAGTTAATAACTAGTTATTAATTAATTAACTAAAACTGTCGTCAGGTTTGGATTCCTCACCCTCGATTACCTTTTGGTCAAGTTTTATGGAAAATAATCCCTTTTATTTTCACCTTATTCTTGTATCACTCACTGAAGTGCGGACATACAATCAAGCAAGCAAGCAAACAATTTATTCTTGCCAGACTCTTCTCTACGAGAAAGAGAATAAGAGTTCATTATATTTTATCTGGTGTATCCATATTAGATGTGACCATTTAAGTTTATCTATCCATTCTGTCAATTTAGCTTTATATCTGGATATTTGTTGTCTGCGTGCAGCTTCTTCTCTTCTTTTATTTGCCATGATTTGAATTGATGTTCTTGCTGCTTTTCGTTTTCTATCAGCACCTGGTCGAAAACCACCATGACTACGATTATCATCATCACCACCGATATCAGGATCAATATTCATTTTTTAAATAAATAAGTAAATAAGAATAATTAAATAAAACGCTCTTGGCAAATGATAATTAATTTAATGTATG
This sequence comes from Rotaria sordida, assembly GCA_905250125.1. Lineage (NCBI taxonomy): Eukaryota > Metazoa > Rotifera > Eurotatoria > Philodinida > Philodinidae > Rotaria > Rotaria sordida. The sequence goes on from CAJNOL010000110.1 coordinate 205,123, forward strand.
TGAGCGTATGACAGATGTGTCAAATTGCAACAAATCCTTAGCAGTGAAATAGAAAAATCAAGATGAGAAAAGAGACAGTTATATATAAAACGAATAATTATTTATATTTAATAGCAGCTGCGGCTTTTTGAAATAGCTTTGGTCGTAGCTGGTGGCGTCCTCTATATGACCATAGACACATTGTATAATCAATATCTTTTGTTACTTAGAAAAAATGAGAAAGAGCAAAAAACATCAAAACTGAAAAAAATCAAGTTTTCACCCTGAATTGCGGATCCAAGTACTATAGAATACGTTCAAATCAAATACATATTTCATTCGATTAAAAATATATAAAATTAGCGAAAAAAAAAGATTTCATGTTTATTATATGTTTGTAAAGACGACCATAAAGATAGAAACAAAAGAAGAAAAAAAGTGTAACAAATATAAAACGCATGGTCATCAATTCACATCAACTTATTTATTCAAAATATTTTCTTCTATCCGTTAAAAAGAAAAAAGTCTTAACCAATTTGTGCTAAATAATCTTTGACTTCAGCAGGTGTCAAACGACGAAAACCTTCCTTATCACAAATACCAATTTCAATATTGTCTTCTGTCATTTGACCTTCGAATGATTCTTTAAGTGTCAATATAGCAGTATGTACGGCATCTTCAAGTGCTAATTGATCTGAATATCTAAATATATATATCATAATGACATTCAATGATTGTAAGGAATAGAAAAAAAATTAACTAATACCGTTTTTCGAGAAATGTCTTTCCATTGACAAAATTACGTCCGATTGCTGTTGCTTTCCATGGAAAAAATGAACCCTAGAGAAAACATAAATATGTACAAATTTTTGTTATAATATGAAGGAAAAGACTCACTGATGGATCACATTGATAGAGAAATGGTCGATCCTCATCATAATCATAACCACAAATAAGTAGAGAGACACCAAATGGACGCACGCCACTAAAAATTTATTATTAATTATTCATATTTTCTTAACGAAAACTAAAATAAATCCATACCCAGATTGAGTATATTCTTGCATAACATCAGCTACTCGTTTAACTAATTGTGTTGGAGGTACATTTTGTTCATAAATAAGCATATATTCTTGAGCTAATTTACGTGCTTTCTGCACGAGTAATCTACAGTGAACAAATGAAATATTAAGAATAAGAATTTAATCATGATACAGTGAAGATCAATTGTATGTATACTACCTGTAATCAGGACCCATACCACTGTAAACAAGGCCGATGTTTTTGCAAATTGGTTCAACCTTGTGGATTGTACGATCATCATGTAATAATGATTTACTCTTTTTTTCCGTGGCCAATACAACTCCATTTAATGCTTTGATACCTACTGCTGGTGAACCGGCATTTACAGCATTAAGAGCATATTCGATTTGAACAAGTTTGCCCGAAGGACTAAATGTTGTTAAGGAAAAACCATATCGTTCTGACATTATTCTCTATTATGGTGTAAAAATCTGAAAAATGAAATTCTCTTATGTAGTATTATAAAGAACATAATATAGATGAAGTTTTGTAGTCAACGTTAAGAGATTATAAAATCTTACTTTTGTGAAAATAAAAAATAGGTTTGATAGGTTTTTGTGAGTAATAGAAATTTAACACAGAGCTCTTGTTTATGATAAATACATTTGTATTTTTTGAAAAGAAATCGAAATAATTTTTATATACACAATGTTCAATTATTATTCACTTAATTGTTGTAAAAAAAACTTTTGGTTTTTAAGGTTAATAAATTTTAAAATATCTTTTAACATACTTCACAAAATTATTCTATTCGAAAAGAAAAACATTAGAAGTATCAGTGAAACTAAAAAAGAGAGTATGTATCTAATATGATCATTTTTTAATCTGGAAAAAATATCTACAACCAACAAAATATATAATAAAAAACTTCGTGTTACTTTCAACTTTCGGCATGTTTTACTGATTAATACCATCATTATTTTATTTTCAATTTGAATAACTTATTTTAAATTTTCTTTTGTTGGATAAACAAACAAGTTAATGTACACTTTACTGATGACCTATAGTTTTATGACATCTATTTCTAGGAAATTTTATTCTATTATATATACTGATAGAATGACTTTTAATTTAAACGCGTTCTATTTTATGCTCAATTTGATCGAGTACTTGTTGAGTACGATTCATCGAACAAAATTTTCAACAAAAAAAAACCGGTTGTGTAGAATAATTTGCATTTTTCCATTGATTGTAGTCATTCAATAATATTAAATAATTATGTGTTGTGCTATGTAGACTAAAAGTTTTTCTATCATTTAAACGAAAAAAAAAAAGTAAATTATTGGTAGATAACTGCAAGATTAGCTTTTGATAGAATTTTATCAAGTGGAAATTTAGCTATATGATAATCAAAATTTGTTAATTCAATTTTATGATTCAATGCATCGAGAGCATAAAACTGTTCAAATGATACAAAGAATAAAAAAAAACAAAAAGTCGATTGAATGAGACTGATTTATATCTAAAAAAAAGCACAATATAATAGCTTACAAAGACTAATAAGAGCAAGAGTTTTTATCAAACATAGAATATTGAATATTAAAAACTTACCTAAACGTAATAAATCTAGTGATATTAACTTCATATATAATCAAAATCATGTAGACCTAAACTTTTAAGAAGTAATAAAATATTACCGAAATTCGTTCGTCGAATTTTCAGTACAGTATCTATCATCATCCAATTCATTCAACTCAATGACTTGCTGATACTTTGAAAAATGGAAGTTATCATTAATAATGTGGTTACTTAAGATGCTTCACTTGCTTGTGCATAAGAATAAAAATAACCTTTACAGAGCAATCATATTTTGCTATGTCGTTAATATTTTTAAATTAGTATGTGATGCGGCGGAATATTTTCCAATTGAATCTAATGTTTTTTTTAAATTATATTTAATATTCTATGATTAATGTTCGGTTAATTTAACACGTTTAAATAAAAATTTTTTATCAGCATTGTTTTTCTTTGAATTCTTGGATTTTGTTTTTGTTTTTTTGAAATAAATGTGACGAGAGTTTGTACACGACTCCTTGATTGATAATTTTGAGTCAACAGAACTTTGTTCTTTATTTATCCATCATTAATTTGTCGAAAATGTATTGCCAATCCATCATATTCATGTGTGTCAACAAATTTATGGTGAGTGAGTATTGGTATCTTCATCATTGGTAAATGTTGATTCGTTCATATGATCAGTCCAATTGATGATGAAGTCATTTTTCGAAGTAAATTTGAACAAGGAAATAATTGTTGAAATGAAAAGATTGATTGTTTATCACCGAGTAGTTGTTATATACATCGATTGTTTAATAAGTTAAAAAGTAGATGGCGTCTGCTTACATGCTGTATATATATTCTTATGGAAAATTTCCTTTTTCCGGATACTCGAAATTCGTGCTTTGCATCGCATTTCATATTCGAATGAAACTCAAATACCATCTAATGTCGGCGCCAGAAATAGACGGAGAAAACTGTAGGAGTAATATCTCGCGAACGGATCTAGCAAGCAATCTCGTCTTTTCAGCGTTAGAAAGAGTAGTCTTTCGGGAACAAATCTATATTAAATTCAATAGGTGAGCGAGTGGTCAAGGCTGTTAATTACCGTTGAAGACTGTATGCCCTATCCGACAAAAACGTTTTTGAATAGATTTTTAATTCCAAGGTAATCATTCGATAGCGCAAAGTCTACTCTCTTAATCTACGAAAGTCCGAACTTTTTATCTTGTAGTATTCAAAAGCTGTTCAAGTTACACTGAGTATCTGTAGCGTGTCAAAAATATGATTTTTTTCGAGAGAGAAGAATCTTTTCATTGTTGGTGCATGAGAGTTTTCGACCAATTTAAGTCGCATAACGACAAGTGATTAGTCATTCCGACATAATTCACTTCGATCACCACTGTGTTCTATAGCTTTCTTCTGAATCTAATGCAACTGACACTGTCCACCATACATTCTCGCTTCTTTTTCTCTGTATTTTCAATGTTGTGAATCTATTGCACGAAAAACTATCAGTCAATAAAGTCAAAGTTCGGTGCTATCATAGCTAGCATCAGAAAGATTATCAGTCTCGATATCTGATGCGTCGTCGATTAATTGTGGATCAACAGTATTTTCTACGAATTCATCTGCTGCTTTGTACGTTGTTTCCACTTTTTCAGCACGACGAATTGCACTTTGTGCAGGTTTATCATCGAAACCAGCAATAAATTCGGAAGCTAATTCATAGACGCTGGTCAACGAGAAGTTAGTGTTGTTTTTACGAACATATTCTTTTAATCTAGTCCAAGCGATCTCGACGGGATTTAATGAACAATGTCGCACTGGGAGCCGCAAGATTTGTACGTCGAACTCTTGTACGACTTCGTCAACCTAAGTAATATAAGTTCATAACATATGAGTATTATAAAACTATCTATACTTTATATTTTTTTCTGGATTTATTCTTCAAAGCAATCTCTAGTAATTTCGATTTTTTTAATGTTGAATCAAATTCAATTCCATGATTTTCCAACCATTCAATTATTTGATTTTTTCTCATTGATCTTTTGGCAAGTTTAGAACTTTCTGTAAGTTCCGAATGCCATGTGGCATTATCGATCACTATGACTATTCTTCGATTTTGACCTAATTTCAAAAATAAAATTTAAGAAATTCTTATTTGAGCAAAATTTACCGTTATCCTCTCTCAGGTGAAAAGCTACTTTTTTAATCCATTCAATAAAGTGTGCTGAGGTCATTGAATGATCTTCTGAAGAGTTGAAGATCTCAACAGATGGTAAGTGAAAACCATTCTTATCGATCCTAGCAGATATTCCCAAACGAGAACCTAAATAAAAAATATGTATGAATATTATATCAGGCATAATTGTTAGTATATTACCTTTGCCATCGGTTTTTCTAAGCCTTCCTTTACTAGAATCATCAATCCAGATTGATCTTTTCTCCTCGCCGACATTCACCCACGTTTCGTCGTGAAACAAAATTAAAGCACCAGCTTTTCGCAATTCGTCAAGATTGCGGAAATAAAAAGCACGTTGGGCCACGAAAGAGTTATCATCTAGTGCCACCTTTACTTTGCTTGTCCTTTGATAAAAAACGCTCAATCGATGCATATGCCGCCGAAGAGCTGCCTGTCAGCGAATTGGAAAATCTTTGTGAGCTGTGAGAAGACGTTCAAGAAGAATAGCAACAGTAGGATAAATTTTTTCTGCCAACAATAGATGAAACTGAAATAGAATTTCATCATCAACTTCTTCAGATAATGGAATTGATGGACGTACCGAAATCTTACTAGGAGCCTTCAATAGAATCGTGTTCATTCTATAAGACGTGGACCAAGTTGATATATTCTGCTTTTCGTGTGAAATGTTCATCGATTGAGTTTGTGACGCTGATCAGAGTCGTAAGTGCTTCTCTTCTTCTTCATTCATTTGCTCTTCTTGTAATTCACGTATTGTCTTCATTTCCTTCTTCAAATTAAATAATGACGACTCAGAAATACCCAACATTGTCAAAATGCGCGCATTCGAATTATTCATTGGAAATTTTGGTCCGTCTTTTTTACTTTCGACGAAGTCAATAACACAGAAAAATATTTGTTTGATTTCAGTAGTGAAATGAACGCCTTGAGGTAAGATTTAAACACGTGAAAGAATAGAGTTAGTAATAATATTATATATATGTATATGGATGAGAGAGAATTACTAAAAAAATCTATTGTTTCTTTCTTTCTAGCCAATAGGGAAAAACATAACAAAGAGAAAGTACATTTAACATCTTTCGAGTCAAAATTTCACGATAGAGGGAAAAAGAAGCGAGAATGCATGGTGGACAGTGTCATTTGCATTAGATTCAGAAGAAAGCTGTAGAACACAGTGATGATCGAAGTGAATTATGTCGGAATGACTAATCACTTGTCGTTATGAGACTTAAATTGGTCGAAAACTCTCATGTACTAACAATGAAAAGATTCTTCTCTCTCGAAAAAAAACCATATTTTTGACACGCTACAGATACTCAGTGTAACTTGAATAACTTTTGAATACTACAAGATAAAAAGTTCGGACTTCCGTAGATTAAGAGAGTAGACTTTGCGCTATCGAATGATTACCTTGGAATTAAAAATCTATTCGAAAACGTTTTTGTCCGATAGAGCATAAAATTTTCAACGGTAATTAACAGCCTTGACCACTCGCTCACCTATTGAATTTAATATCGATTTGTTTCCGAAAGACTACTTTTTCTAACGCTGAAAAGACGAGATTGCTAGCTAGATCCGTTCGCGAGATATTACTTCTACAGTTTTCTCCATCTGTTTCTGGCGCCGACATTAGTTTAATTACCCATCCTTACAAAGCAATCAATTCTCTACAATATTACAGTTGACACAAAATGAACAATGTTTAAAGGCATTTTTCGAAGAGCTACTGTATTGCTAAAACAATATTTTGTTTCTCAATATCAGTATTTAGTTTAAAATATAATAAATTTCGAGTCTTTGTAGCGAGATTTTAAAAGAGATACATATTGGATATACTGTCGAGCAAATTCTACTCTACAAACTGATATTAAAATTTGTTTTTAATGTTCTATATGATCATAGAAAAAGAGCAAAAGAATGTAGTTCTCTCTGTTTACTGTTGATTCTCTCTAATAACCTGTATATGATCAAAAATCAAACAGACATATTATACAAAAACTTATATATACCGGGTGGCCCAAAAGTAACCTAACACAGAAATTTCCACTATTTTTCTTTGTACATCGTCAGTTAGATCTCATATTTATACCACATACACCAGCTGATACAACTCAAAGATGCAGCATATGATTAGTATCTAGATGCAGCAATTTGTTCAAAAGTGTACTAATACAGGACTGTTAAAAGTAAGGAAGTACGTTTAACAGTTATAGTTTTGTTGTCATAACATATACTATTTTATCCCTCCTACTAGTACTTATGTATATGCTAGAGGTGATATCTGTAGACAACAGTACAAGTGATTTACTCTTCAACCACTGGTTCATTTTTCGTTCTATTTATATTCTCGATCCTGAACACAGTTTTAACTGTACATTTTTATTCCAGCACTCTGTTTAGTCACGTGTGTGACATGATCGGAGAAAAACTAAGCAGCAAATGATCATGGCAACCTAATAATATCTAATCTTTTTCAGGTCATTTTTAATCATGAGTGAACGTTTTCGGCTGTCCAAATCAGAGAGAATTGAGACCGTCAAGCGGTATGAAATTTACCAGAATACAGTTGAAGTTGGTCCTCAGTTCCAGGAAGATTACAATCGAACTCCTCTTGCACGAAACAGCATCTTGGATCTTGTACGAAAGTTCGGCAAAACTGGAAGTGTCGAAGATGAACTTAGATCCGGTCAGCCTAGATCTGTTAGTACCGACGAAAATCGAGAACCCATTCGTGGCGCTTTTCAAGAAAGTCCCGAGATGTCAACCAGAAGAGCCTCTTTGGGGCTGAACTTAGCTAGAACCAACCTTCAACGGATGATGAAGGAGCTGGGATTGAAATCTTATCGTCCTCACTTACTACATGCCTTGAACGAAGACGACCCTAATCGACGTTGCGAATTTGCCGATATTTTTCTGAACTTGATTTTTGACAACCCTTCGTTGCTTGCCCAAATTGTTTAGGCGGACTAAGCTACTTTCAAGTTGAATAGACATGTCAATCGGCATAATTATGTTTACTACGCTGTGAAAAATCCTCATATCGTCATTACGGAAGAAATGAACACACCGAGTGTTACTGTATGGATGGAGTGTAGTCTGGAGGTATCGTGGGTCTGTTCTTCTTTCATGACAGTGTCACTATACACAGCTATCTTAATATGCTGAAGAAACAAATTGTTCCTGCTATTGAATATCAAATGAATTTAACAAAAATATTCTATATGCACGATGAAGCTCCACCTCATTACGCTCAGTCTGTTAGAGACTCCTTGGATAAAAAGTTTCCTAATCGGTGGATCGATCGACGTGGACCAGTTGACTGGCCACCACAATCTCTAGATTTGACTCCCACTGACTTCTTTTTATGGGGTTTAATCAAAGATTGTGTGTATGCGGCAAAACTTCGAACTCTTCAAGCACTCAAGGATTCTATTATTACAGAAATACAAAACTTACCAATCGAATTATGTCGATAAACGTATGAATCAGTACCTAAGTGATTGCAGGTTTGCAAAGATTTAGAAAGTGGACACATTGAGCAATTTTTGTGAAAAACTTCATTGTTAAAAATATTTCAGAAGTAAATTTATGTATCATTGTGTATGTCATTTTCTAGTTCTATTGCTTTAATAAACGTTTTGTTAAAACTCAGATTTCTTACCCGAATTTTGACTGAGCTGTATTTGTACACTTTTGAACAAATTACTGCATCTAGATACTGACCATATGCTGCATCTTTGAGTTATATCAGCTAGTGTATGTGGTATAAATATGAGATCCAACAGACGGTGTACAAAGAAAAAAAGTGAAAAATTCTGTGTTAGGTTACCTTGGACCGCCCGGTACATGAATCTTACTTTGTAGACTTTCTTGCAATTATTTCATTTTTCCTCTAACTTATGCTAATATGGACACAATGAAAAATTATAATAGTTTTCCCCGTTCGATAAAAGGTCTTCTCGTTTATTCTATTAAAATTCATACAAAAAAAAAAAACTTTTTTTGATTAGAAATCTGATCACTTAGTATAAAAACGTCACTTGAATCATCGGCGACATTGTGGATTCTTTATTCCTATCAATAAACTATATCATGCATATAAAACGACAGAGACTAAAATTTACGAAATTACATTTATCAAATATCCATTTAGTGTCAAAATTAAAGAAAGAAAACACACTTCAAAAATCAATTTATGAAAATTCATTGAGCCATTCGAATGATGCTTTACTTGAATCTGAAAATCAAAAACCAAAAAAGAGCCCATATTGAGATATTTCTCTCTACATTTCTCTTACCATTATATTCAAGTCCAATAAAATCTTGATAAAATGGTGCAAGAAGTTTCGAAAGAAAATATCGATGATTAACTTCTCCATCTTCATTCATTGGACAATCACGTTTAGGTGTTTGTGAAATTTGAACATGTCCAATAAATGGTATCATTTCCTGAACAAAAAGAAATTGTGATAATTGTTTAAGAATTAGTTAAATTCAATTTGAATACTTCAACTCGTTCAGTTAAATTTCCATGTAATCGTTGTAAATGAAACGAATCAAGCATTATTTTTAAATTATCGATTTTTGATGATTGAACAATATCCATTGCTATCGAATATGATCGTAAATAATAATTTAATCGTGTTGAAAGTGGTTCAATTAGACATATTATATGATGTGGTTGAAAAAATCGAGCTGCTTGATACACAAGATCAATAATCTTTTGTCTAAAAAACAAACCGAAAATTGTAAAATAACATAGCGATGCTTTGAATGAGTTAATCTTTGAATTTAATTACACCTACAATAGCATAGACAGTTGATTCTTGAAGTTTCTCTACACATCTTGATGATTTTTGTTTAAATAGAAAATCTTTGTAATTCAACAAATAGATTTGAATAAGTACTAGTATAATTTCTTCAAAAATTCTTCATATGATTAGACATGTGAAAGCTCACTGTTCAAAGTACCAATTCCTTTAGAAGAACTGAATGTAGTGATCTGGGTTTTTTTTTGTCGAGAACGAGGTCTACTGATGCTAGTAGCTCTAATCGTTGACTGTTCCTGTTTTTCATTTTATGGGAATGTATGCTATGAGTTGGTGGATGTACAGAGGACATTCACGTCCCTTTAGCAGTGCTTCATCCAGCGTAGAGGCTGAGGAAGCCCCGCACCCCCCCCCCCCCCCGAGTATCGAGTTGATCCTTTTGGAGCTTGTGGTTCTGGTACCATTTACTATGTGTCTGTACTGCCAACAATAGATGTTCACCCTCTCGGAGTTCTAAATCATCCTTTCAGAAGAGAAAAATCTAGATAAAACACTGCCCTTTAATAGTTGGAAAAAGTTTAGATATTAGACATAGATCACCTAGAGTCATTCTATTTAAGTACAGGCACAAGTTCTTATATGACAGACCATCAGTTCATAAGCTGGATGATGAATAGTTTCATTTGCAATGTTCCAGCTTATGATTCGGCTTTCGACTCAAATAAGATGATATCGATACGAGTGTACTTGTTCAGAACATGATTCAGTACAATTAAGGGTACAAAGGTAAATGTTTAGCATACAAATAAAAATTTAACACAAAGATACAAAGTATCTATATACCATCTGAGGTTTTTTAATATTTTTTTGAATAACACTTGTTCCTAGGTCATTCCATGCTTCATCGGTCACATTTTTCAGTTAACGTTGTTATTTTAGGTTTCTTCTTAGAAATTTTGTATTTGATAAGTTTTCATACTAGCTCAGTAATGTTAAGAATGAAATGACCTGTTGACAAATGTTATTCAAGAATATATTAAAAATACTCAAAAAATATACGAACACTTTGCATCTTTTCATTAAATGTTTATTTTTATTTTGAGCCTCTATTCTTATGTCTCTATGAATTCGATCTATTCATAAACTCGGTATTTTTATATTAAAAATATGATTCGCAAGCTTTTTGTCGTTAGTAGTATTCACTCAAATTGATTTTGGCTCTTCATACCGACATATTTTGACTTATTCAGAGGCTACATATCATTGATTTGGTTAAATTTTGCTAATGTTAGAATATATAAACTTACGATTCTTAGCATATCTCGACGAATGACTAATTATTATGTTAAAATATGTAATGAAGAGCATAAAGAATATTCATACATAATCTTACCGATCAGAATCATTCTTAATATCCATCATCACTAAATGAACTTTTTTGACATTCAATGCTTTTGCATAGTCAAGTGTACGATTAAGAACCAATTGTTGATAATCATTAAAAGAAGGTATCATATTAGTTTGATCATAAAGTGGTAAACTATTAATCAAAATCCATTTTAATGATTTATTATTTGATATTATCTCTTTCCAATTATTCACAGATACATCATACGGATTTTGACATTCAATAGCATCAAATCGATAATCTTTTCTATATACAATAATAGATTAGCAAAACATAGAAAAAAGAAAAAGATTTGATTTCTCAATTGTTTACCGTTGAACAATATGAATATATCGTTCAGTAAGTTTTGGTATATCATTGAATAATGTAGATATATTAGGACAAAAACGCATCTATCTTCTACAAGAATTTAATAAATAAATATCAAAGTTGAATTGTTTTTTTTTATTTCCTCATAGAGAAAACACAAAATAATTCTATACACTCAAGTCATTAAAACAAAAAAAGAAAAAATGACATTGAGAACAATAAAGAGATGCACAATATAAAATTCTTTTCATTATGTATTCGAGGAAACAATTGTTGATGCATGATCTAAAACAGAAAAGAAAAACACATTTTATATATATTTATAAATTTTAATTATTTAATAATTACCAATAAATTCTTTAACACATTTTCGTTCTTCTTCAGTACGAAATGGTATTGTACCAGCAATAGCTTCTTTTTGAAGTAAAGGTAGAAATAATTGTACAAATGATGGTTCATAAGGAGGACCAATCATTTCAAGAACCTTTATCAAAAACACCAACAACAATAAATATACAATGTTAAACAAAATCATTTAATTTACTTCAAAAACAAAATGACGAATTAATGATACATCAGTATCTTGTTGTTCCCAACGTTTTTTCATATATTCTAATATTGGATGTACATAAGAACAACTAAGCATATGTACCATACGATCAAGAATTGTCTTTTTAAATTCCAACTAAAAAAACAAATATATATATATATATATATATATATTCATGTATCATTCAGAGGCCGAAACAGGGTAGGAAGAGCTTTTTTTCGAACTCTGGTTCGGCTTCTGTTATGATTGTAAACAATTAAATTATCTTACATGAACAAGTGTATCAAGTTCAGCAAATGTTGCTTCAAAAAAACGAACTAATAATTCAAAAGCTTTTTGATGTAATAAAAAATGTAGACTAACAATCTAAACAAAATTTCCATTAAGATTTATAATTAAGGAAAAAAAAAACAAAACTTTTCGATTTACTTCATCAATAATAATTAAATGAACAGGCGTTGTACCTTGATCTAGTTTAAAATAACTTGGATCAAATATACGAAATTCAATCCAACGAAGAACACATGCAGCTACTATTGGAAATCTAAGACATAAAATATAATTCATCGAATGATTTTATTTATTTTCAAATTTTTGAAAACTATTACCGTAGACATTTATAAAGTTCATTGAGATCACTAATAAGATCAACAGTTGATTTTGAACTAATACATATTTCAAGAGCTTTTTCAAGTGCTATAGTTGTTTGAGATAATTCTTCTTTACTATTGACGGTATTTTTTCGTGAACTCTATGAAAAGAAAAGAAATTCTTTTGGTTTTATTTTCGTGTTGAAAAAAAAAAACTTACTTTTTTATTTGTTTCAGCAACACTACATGCATAAGCAAGTAGACCAATATATTTTGGTCGATGTTCAGGATTTAATGTTGAATCAGGATCAAATAATTGTGTTATTAATAATTCTAATGAAGAATATTTACTATTATTAAATCAAATTTCTATCTTTTTTTTACCAATAAAAGCTGGTTTTCGAATAAGATCAACAGGTGGTGCATCAGGTGATTGATAAATTTTATAAAGCTATGAAAAAAAAAATAATAATTTTGATTCAGGAATATAAATATGAAAGTACTTACAGTAGTTACATCAGCTGGATTTAGAGCTTTTTTAGATAACATAGCACAAAGTGGTTGATAAACTTTAGGATAAGCTGTTGTACCATCAAGTGTTAGAGTTATTTCAGTTACATTATGACCTCTAATTAAAAATTCAATCAAAACAAACGTGTTAGTTATTATTATAATAAAAGAGTTATTTCTTTTTTTTTTTTACTTTTCTTTTGCATGTAATTCAATTTCTTCAGAAATTCGTCGAATAATCATTGATTTAGCATCATTAGAAAGTGATGATAGGACACTTTGTGCATATAAATATGTATGTTCACTATGACAAGCCAATTGCTAATAGAATAAAAAAAATCCAAGTATAGAGAGTAGAAATTCAGTTTTTTTATATGATATTTCTTTTTTAGATAATATAACTGCTGATAGTTTCAACAAAATGATTATGTCATTGACTATTAACAACAAAAAGAAATTTTCCCAAAAATAAAACTATTTCGTTTTTATTTATATTAGAAGTTTTTGTAACTCATGTGAGTGAGAATATGAAAATATCAGGTACCGGAAATTCAAAATTTGAGTAACATTTTTTTTGCCGATTTTTTCTCTGACTATATGACGAATAAGTTTCATTACAGAGGCATCGTTTGAATATGTCAAAAACAATATATCTGTAGGTAACTCGACAAGCTCTATCCAACCATGATAAAAAGAGTCAAAAACAAAAACTAATTGTGCTCGAATTTTGAATCATTGGCACCTTCTGTATAACTTTTTATTACAGTACATTTATGGAATTTCTCTCATAAAATGAACCTGAATTTTTTTTTGTCTTCAAATCTTAAAAAGAGGAAAGAAATAAAAGATCAATTGTCTAGATATATAAACATACGACAAGTTCTTGAATATTTCTTTTCCATTCATCTGCTTCACTATCAATAGTTCGTTGTATTGTTGTCATAAGTACTTTTGTAAATACTTCAACTTGTTGTGCAGCTACAGGTACACTTGTTATTTCATCTTCATGACCCGAATCAACTAAAAGCTATTTTCGAAAGACAAATTTTTATTTAAAACAAGAACTTTTTTTTCTCTAATTTTTACTTTTATTGTAAAATTCAACATAAGACAATGTGGATATTCTTCAGCTAGTTTATAAATCATTGAACGCCAATTCATATGTTCAGTCATTTCAGTTAACCATGATGGTACCTAAATAAAATAAAGATTAACATTTATTTTCTAGATAAAGAAAATAAATAAATAAATATTTACTCCTCCTGCTTCAAAAATACTATCAGCTTTTTTAGGTTCAAAATGTTTTTCAATTAATGTTTGTAAATGTTGTACAATCATATTTACAACATCAACTGGCTCAACACCTGTTAGTATCAACCAATCAGCCATTAATGTAGCTGTTTGAGCAATAGCCATATAATTTTCTGATAATAATTCAATAACTTGATCAGGTGCACCACCATGTCGAAAATAACTAAAGACACAAACAAAAGTAGAAATCATTTAATGATTTACATTTACAAATATATCGAACAAAAAAAAATTTTTTTTTCGAATTTTTACATAAGTTAAAACAACAATTCAATTTTACTTTCTATATTAACATAGCATTTCACATCTCAATGATTACCTATTTTTTCGAGATTTATTAGATTAATCATATTATATATTTGAACTGTACTAAAAAAAAGACATAATTCTGAAGTGTCAGTTCTCAGCTAGATATCGACTTTCAGCATAATATCCTATATTTCATGATAAGATCCCTAAAAGTGCTGTATACTCTGTAGGTTTGATTTTTCTTACTCTTTGATCGTATCAAAAACTTTTGGTTCCATAATAAAATCAGTTGATGAAAATAATTGTACACATTGTTTTTGAATTTGTTCATCTTCATTTTCTGTTTCCATTTTATTTCTATAAAAATCAATTTAATCTGAAATAAAAAAGAAAAATAAGTTTTTCTAATACAAAAAAACAAAAGATAAGAAAAGCTTTTTTTCTCTTTTCAAGCTTGATTATAAGAAAACTTTGACAGAAAACAAAAAAAAAAAGAAAATAACAAAACTGATTAATGAAAATATCCACTAAAAATAGTTTCAATTGGAATTGGTTCTTTTAAATAAACAATACAATTTCCATTACCAAAAAATTTCATAACTGTTCGTTCATCATTACTTTCAGGTATAGGAATATTTTTTTCAATAATATCACTTTCTTTTTTAATCATATCAAGTATATCAGAACCTGTTTGTGATGCATTTATACCCGGTGCAACACCACATGTTAAATGTGCACGAGAAAGATAACCAAATGTTGGATGAAGAAATGAAATTTTTTCTGATATATTTGATGTTAATACTTTATCAACTAAAAGTATATCATCATCACCTAATGATCTAACCATAGATGTATTATAATCATCATTTGTATTTAAATTATCCGTTGTTGTTATTTTTGATTTATTATTACGACGATGTGGACGAGATTTTTTATTATCATTAGTAACAATTTGAGATGATGATGATGATGATGATGATGCTGATTCGTTCTTTGGTAGTTCATTATCATCTTGATCCCATAATGCCCATGCATGACGATCAGGAAAAAGAAGACGTGCAGCTTGAATGATTGATTATAGGAGAAAAAAAAGAAGAAATTATTTGATTTTTTTTTTATTTTATTTTATTATTTTACCTAAAGTACGTGGTGTTATAGTAAATCCAACGATATAAGCTCGAAACATTTTACCAAGTGAATGTGATATTAAACGATTAGCAGCATAATTTGTATAATCTTTTCGACTTTGATCTGTTATTTTTCCAATAAATTTCATTGTACAATGAAGAATTTTTGTTTGAACACTCATATTTGAACGACTTAGTAAATTATGAACTGCTGTATCTGTAAAAAAAAAAAAAAAGAACAACACAATATAAGATGTTATGAAAATCCACCCACAAAGTTTTTGTGAATAACTCTTAAGCAGTTTAAATAATTTATAAATTTTTTTTTAATAATAATATTATAGTATATTCTTTGACGTTTTTTGTTCTGTATATTGTCAAATAAACGTCTGTGTTTATAAACATTAAATTAAAAATAATTTTCTTAATGGCCAAATTCAAGTCACTTGTCGTTGTGAAAGGAAAATAATAAGTCTGATTTGACATACGAACATCACACATAGACTGTATTACATAGGAATGCTTTTGAAAAATCGGTGTAGTAGTAAATGAACAGCAATTTGAAAGATGTTGAAAAATTACAAAAGAGAAAATCGATGAAATTCAAGCTGAGTGTTCGGTTTAGAACAATAGTCTACTTCAGTTCACGAACAACAGCAGACCGATTTATTATTTAATCTCTTCCAATGAAAATATACACTTTATCGAACAACTTCACGAAGACAATTTATAAGAGCAAGTTGAATCTGCCAAGCGTAGAGATGTGTAGGGTAAACTTTTTTCGTACCCTATACTCTGACTGAGAGAAATTTTCTAAATATTTCTAGTCAAATACTGATGCCAATATTGGAAAATATCAATGAGCAGGAGAACTCATTATTTTTCGGATGAAATCTCTTGTGGATGGTAGGATAATGCTCTACAATTTTCCAAAAAAATTCATTCAAAAGACTATCGACGGAAGGACAATGTGTACCTCTGGTTATGTTAATGTTTAAAATAAAAACCAATAAGAGAAATAAATTAATTTTAAAAAATTTGTTGTAAAGCAAATTATAGGAAATAAAAACTATCATATTATTTAAAAAAAAAATTATTTAAATTGTTTAAGAGTTATTCATGGAAATTATTCGACCGGATTTTTTTCATATCCTGTAATTTTTTTCTCCTACTTTTATCTCGACTAATTTGTGCTAGATCTTTTTTTAATTGAGGAAATATTTGTAATGTTTGTTGAAAATAATCATAAGCCTCTTGAAGAACATAATTTGATTGTTCATGATTAAGAAATAAACCAAAATAAAATGGTATAAGTGGCTGATATTGACGTAGACGTGCTTCAATTATATCCATTGGAACTTTATGTGTATTTCTATCTATAAAATAAATGCAAAAAATTCGACTATCTTTCTTTCAATTATAAATTATTAACTAACTCATTAATATATTTGCATCACGTTTCCAATTCGTTCGTGGTTCAACAATAATAACAATATAACCATAATTAGATGCTTTTTGAAAATATGGTTTACATTCATCCATTCGAATATTTGTATTATCAACAATTACAGCAAGAATATTATTTCTTAGAGAAAATAAATATATATTAAAAAAAAAAAAACATTATTAAGATTGAAATTTTTACTTGCAAGCATCTTCTGTTTGTTGTTGACATCGAAGATGTGCTTCACCGATTTTGTCTCGGTTGAAATTATAATTACCTTGACTATCAATAAAATAATTATCAGCCGAACAAACAACAACCGATTTTGAATATATTCTTTTAAGAATAGTAACAATTGTTGATTTACCTAATCATCGAACATTAATTATAATCGAATATTGTTATTTCAGATACCTGATCCAGGAAGTCCACGCATTAAAAACATAACCTAGAATGATTTTAATAAATAATAATTTTCGAAGACAAAAAAAATAGATGAAAAGAGAAATGACAATCAGCAGTAACTAATTATTTTATTCGCTGATACTTCTCAGATATCTAGAAAACTCGTCTGTTTCTTGGGGAAAATAGACTTGCTTTTAGAAAAATCTAAACTTTCTATAGTAGGCGCTTTTGAACAGTCTGAAAAATGTCTACTATAGAGAGATTATACTGTATTAACAATCATTTACTTATTAGGTATTTAGAATAATTTTAAACCAGAAAGATAATTTCATAGATAAAATAAATGTAAACCTCGAGTCTAAATATTTGAGAAGCGCATAGGTGAGTGTTATGGTATTTTGTACAATACCACATATTCTGTCGTGTTTCTATTTTGTGTAAGATGTTGACGATTCGAAATTTGAGCAAAATTTTTTGTGGTATGGTTGGATAGACTTTGCCGAGTTACCTATAAAAATGTTGTTTTTGACATATTCAAACAATGTTTCTATAGCCTTGATGAGCTCAATATTTATTCGAATGTTTTATTTGTCATACAGTTAGAAAAAAATGATGCATATTTTTTGAAACATATTGTTTGATTATTGAGAAACTCGCTTGTTCTCAATACGAGTTTGTATTCAAACATTTTGACCATCAGAACAGAAGTTCCAAATTAAATGAATATCACATTCAGAATCAGCAGGAAACTTTGCATCGAATAGTATACTCAATACTCAAAACAAATTTTCGTTAAATTTCGACCTTGGTAGGAAGCACATATGAGAGTATTCTAAAATAATATTGAGGGAATGTAATGATCGAAATTTGACGAAAACTCGTTTTGAGTATTGAGTATATTATTCAATGTAGATTTTAGTACTGATTCAGAATATCATCTTCGTTTCATTTGAAAGTCAAGTTCTGATAATCAAAAATCTTTGAATACAAACTCGTATTTATATACGTTTTGCTATCGTATCGAAAAACTTAGTTTTCTCAACAATTAAATAATATTTTTCAAAAAGTTCATTTCTGCAATCATCCTACAAGACTATGATTTTAATGATATGTATATCCAACAAATACCTTAGTTTGACGAAGATGAGCAATCGTTTCAGGACATGTTAAAAATGGATATGATAAAGTATAAAAATCATCCAATTGTTGAATACCAATTATTCGAAGTTGTGTCTGTTGTTTCTAAAATAAAATATATTATTAAAATTAAATTGCAATAATTAATAAAACATTAATCCTCTAAAGTAAAATCTATTAAATAAATTCACGATAGATAACATTGAATATACACTTACTTCATTTGAAGAAATATTTTGCATTAAAAACGATGGCGAAAACCAATCAGACATCTAAAAATTTAACAAAAAAAAAGCCAATTGTCAATCTCTAATATACCTAATGATCAATTTCGTGCAAAAAAACAGATGTAATAATAATGATAATAATAATAATAATTTAACAAAAACAAACGCACTCCAAAACAAAAGATAACTAGAAAATCAATATTATGATTTATTTGTATTGTTATCATTCATCTCTTTTGAAATAAGATGAACAGCATCAATAAACCATTTAACATTATCAACTGATATGTCCGGATATATTCCATGACCTAAATTAGCAATATATCTTTTTGTTCCAAATATTTCAAGCATTTGTCGAACAAATTTTTCTAAATTTTCTTTTGATGCATAAAGTGCACATGGATCAAGATTTCCTTGAAGTGTTAATGTTGAATTTGCTTTTCGTAATAAATCTATATTTGTTGATGTAATTGTCCAATCAAGGCTAATAACATCAAATAAACCACTTTTAGCTAAATCTTGTAGACCAAAATGTGCATCTTTAGCAAAAACAATTATGGGTACAGATGAAATTTGTCGTTTTGAAAGTTCATCACGAACACCTTTAGCAATTTGACAAAGATATGGTAATGAAAAACGATTGAATAAATCTGGTGTTAAACAAGCACAATGAGATTCAAATAATTGAACAAGTTGTGCACCAGCAGATATTTGTTCAACAAGATGATCAATTATAAAATTAGCAAGTAAATTAAGAAGATCATGTGATTCATTTTCATAACTATATAACCAACGTTTTGCTTTTGACATTGTTGTACTGGCTTTACCTAAGGAATAAAATATCTTACAAAAAAAATTCTACAATTTTCTTTTTGTTTTCGATATTATCAATAGTATGAATCCTGATATTGTTTTTTTTCTGTCAATGATTTTTCTAATCAAATATATCAAGTATATGAAATACTCATAATTCAAAATGACACCTGTTATATACTATAAAACCTGTCAAAATAAGATTTACAATTGTTTATCAGAAGATTTATTATACAATAATCCAAAAACAAAAAGTTTATTTTCATCATCAAATCCTACCTTCAATCATGTACGACATAAGAGTCCATGGAGCACCACTAAATCCTATTAATGGACATTGTCCATCAAGTGTACGTCTTGTTAATGTAATAGCTTCATAGACATATTTTAATTCTATACTAGCTTTACGTGTTCGATCAATTTTAGTATTTAAATCTTCAGGTACTTTAAGTGGTTGAGGAAAACATGGTCCTTCATTAGGTACCATTTCAACATCCATACCAAGTGCTTGTGGTATAACAAGAATATCACTGAAAATAATTGCAGCATCAAGATCATATCGACGTACTGGTTGGAGTGTGACTTCACATGCAAGTGTTGGTGTACGACATACTTCAAAAAATGGATGTTGAGCACTAATTGCTTTATATTCAGGTAAATAACGACCAGCTTGACGCATAATCCATATTGGTACACGTTCAATTGGTTCACCGCGACATGCACGAAGAATAAGATCATTTTTTAATGGAGGAAAATCATTTGAAGACATTATTAATGAATTAATCTAAAATATAATTTATAAAAATTCTATTTAATTTATGATTAATAAGAATGACTTATGCTCTACATTAATAGAAAAATTTCTTTTGACTGATGAAATTTTAAACTATAATCGATTACAGTTTACTTTTTCTTTGTCATTGTGCTGCTAATTGAGTAAAAAAAGAACAAAAAAACAAAACTGATTAAATATTTTTGATAAAATATTTAGACGTTTATCGTAATCTAATCGTAAAGCTTAGTTTAATTATATTTTTACTCATGTTATATTTCATTCATTCTGACTTAGACTACTTATTTCCTAACACCAATTCTTATGATGAAGAACGCTACAATCAATATAATATTTATATTTCGGAAGTAGCGTTTAATATTTTAACTGACTTCTAACGATATCTATGATTAAGATATGAAAGTAAATAGAAAATTATTGGTTAATAATTATTCTCGTTCTTCTTTTCTTTCTATTTTATTCTTCTTCTTTTGTTGCTTGTCGTCATCATGTTGTCTCCTGTCCTCTTTTCTCTCCGTTCGTCTTTTCTTTTCTTTTCTTTTCTTTTTTTCTTTATTCTTTTTCCTAGGCTTTTTATTTTTCTTTCTTCTTCGACTAGTTGCCGTCGTCCGTCGTCGTCCTTGTTTCTCTACATACCCTTTTTTCTCTTCTCTATTTCTTTCTTTTTCTAGTTCGAATACATACATACTAAAATCAACGACGACGACTACGACACCCTTTGCGATCACTTTCTGTCGTTTTTTTCTTCGCTTCTGTCCTTTTCTTCTATATATGTTAAGCGTATATAAGAGAGAAAGAGAAGAAGAAAAGAGCGAACGAGAGAATGGGTATGTAAAGGAAAAAAAAATCACTACTTCTTCCAACCGAACAGCACATAGTGCGAAAATGTATGCTGATAGTTTGTTTCTGTCTTTTGACAATGTTGTTCTTTACTTTCTTTTTCTTCTGTATGTTTAGCCTATTACACAGTAGTAGAAAAGAGAACACAAGACATGTTTCGTCCATCCTCTTTTTTTTTTTTATTATTCTTTTTTTTTTGTGTTCTTTTCTTTCTTTTCTGTTTTAGATAACTCATATTATATATATAAGACATATAGATAGATATTTATATATTTTTCTTTTCGTTTGATTATCAATCTCGGTTTTTTTTTTTATTAATATATTTCTTGTTTTGGATTTTATTTTTTTATTTTGAGACTCTCCTTGTTGGTGGTCTCTCATTTTCAGAGAAGAAAAGAGTAATGACAAAAAAAAACGAACATAATAATATCCAACCGGGTGTGGGTAGTAGTAGTAATAGTACAATTCCAACAACGACAACTACTGTCACAAATACTGCTACAACAAGTGGAATTATTATTGTTCAACAACAACCAATTAATGAACAACAACATTTTGTTTTACCTACAGTGAATAGTTCAGCACCAATGATTATAACAACACCATTGGGTAGAAATGATTTAAATCAGTTGTTATCAAAAATCAATTTTTTATTTAGCTGTACCATCTATGATTACTCAACAATTGCCAACAACAACGAATGTCCAACAACAAACAGTAACAACTGCAACTAATACAACCACAAATACACTTGCTCTACCTTCATCAACTCCTACAATTACAACTACTGTATCTAATACAAATATTCAAAATAAAACTACAAAATCACCTGGACAAGATCGATTGGTTTGTAGTTTATGTAATAAAGTTTATCGATCATCAGCCGGTCTACGATATCATAAACGAAAACGACATCGAGGTAATGATATAAAAATAGACGAAGAAGAAGGAAAAAGGTGTCACATTTATATATATATATATATATATTTAGATGAAGGTATGCTGAAACCAACACAAATACATCGAGTACGATGTTTAGAAAATGGATGTGTTTATCAAATGTTAGCCATATCTGATCTAAGAAATCATTTAGCTAATCATCATTTAAAACCAGAATATAAAACAACTGAAGAAAAAAAATTTAATTCATTTGCTGGTAAGAATTTATATACTTATTGGAATTTTCCAAGTTTAAATAATAGAAATAATGAAATAGAATCTTAAATTTTGAATGAAATTCAATTTTTGAGATTTATTTCTCAAGTTAAGATACTATGAAAATAGACAAAAGTGTGTATTTTTCAGTTGGATATAAATCTAATAAAATTCATATGTGCTTGTTTTGTTCTATTCTCTGTCATGGCATTTATTTGTTTTCATGGAATCAATTAACTGAATTTTTATTAGCTCAGTTGATTGCAACAGATTACCTTGAATGCCAAATTATTATTCATATGATTATCAATAAGAATTTAATGAATAATCCTTGCAGAAAAATTTTAATGATAGACAACATATTATTTAACATTTGCTTATTAGAACGAGTACTTTAGACTTATAATGAAAGTTTATTTGCATTATGACATTCTAATTATGTTGTTATTTATAGATTTTTATGATTTTAAAGTTGTTACATTTAATTTGAGTCTAGGAATGACTTAGAGGTATTCATTATGCGAGACGTTTTGTTTTTCTTTCAAAAGTTAGTCTTTATTAATCTTTATATAGAAAAAAAGAATTCAAAGAATAATAATTACTTCTAATATTTGATGAAATAGTGAAATTTCTTTGAATATAAATTTTGTATTTTTTCTTCTAGAATTTACTGAATGGAAAAGTTCATTTGAACAAAGCAGTGGTTCAAAATATGTGAAAAATTGTGGTTCAAAAGGCAAATCTGAGAATCAAACAACTGAATATTATTATTGCAATCGAACAGGACCATGTAAATACAATTGTTTCTTTTTTTTTATTCTGTTATTTCAATAAAACAAGTTAATATTTTAGATAAGCAAACAAGACAAGGATGGCGTCGGAATTCAAAACCTCTTGATTCACTTCGTTGTGGTATTCATTGTACATCATCAATGAAAGTTGACATTAGTCGGAATGATCAAATATCCGTACAGTATTATCCAGCACATTATGGTCATACAGCTGAACCACCGTTACAAGCTCCACCAGCATCTACTACTGGTAATACATCTTTACCAACAACAAATGGTGAATTAGTTGAACAACCATCTGTCCAACAACAAACAATTCCACCTATTCAAACAGTTGTACAAGCAGCTGTTCAACAACAACAAACACAATCGACAACAACTACGGATCATTGTGTTCGACTTCAACATCAACATCATGCGCAAACATCGAGTATTATTATTAATATTGCGCCTGTAAGAATATAATTTAAGTTTTTTTTTTTGAATAATTATTTACTATATAAGATGAATTAATATTTTGAAAACAAAATTTATTAAGAGATATTTTAAATCTTAGATACATTTTGAGTATGACAGGAAAAATAAATAATGAGAAATATTTCTTAGTTGTTTTCTGCTTCTAAATGTACATTGTATCATGTATGCAAAACAAATCCTAATATCAAGCGAAAAAAAAGAAGCAACGATTTCCTCTTTGTTTTTTTTTCTTAAAATCGAAACTAATTCTTAATATCGTATAATACTAAAATAATCAAATAAAAAGAAAAACATACTTATGTTTGACTAAATTACATCATATAAAAGATCATCTTACAAAAACTTTATATTCTTGTTATTTTTATGACTGTACTTATACCAATTTACTTACACTCTTATTTTATTTTTCCAGGTGAATACAACAATTATCAAATGCGTGTGATGAATACGTGTGTGTGTTTGTGTATTTTATAAATGCACAAAAAAAAATGAAAGAAAAAGAATTTACTCCTTTCCTATATTATTCTAGCACAAAAAAAAAACATCAAACAATTCAATCACAAGATTTATTAGATACATTTTTCTTTTTTTTTTTTTTTTTTTTGTTTTTTTAAATTTTTTATTTTCATCGATTATTTACAAAGAAAAAGAAAATATTTGTCGATGAATAGTATTAAACAGTGACAAAAAAAAAAGAAGCATTGATATTGAAAGATGAGAATTAGATTGAGAAAGAAAGGAAAATTTAAAAAAAAATTTTTGCGCATGTTGCCTTTTTTTTGTACAGTGGCTTCTGTCTGTTTTTCTTTATACATAACATGCGGTCTTTCTGTTAATAAGATACAAACACACACACGGCAGCGCACGTGTTTCCCCGTGCATATTTATGATGAAATCAGAGCCTCGTCATTTCCTTTTTTTTTCATTTTTTTTGTTTCTTTTTTTTTTTACTTGTTGATAAACTTTTTGGCCTGTAGCTCTCTGTCTCTCTTTTTTATGTATCTCATTATTCTTCTTGTGACCATTTGTCCTTTCTTATTCTTCTACGAAAACAAGAAACTAATAGAACAATACACTTGTCTGTGTTTTGCTCCGTTTTTGTTTTGTTTTTGTTTTTTGTTTTTTCGTAGATGCCTTCTTGTTTTTTCTCTTTTCTTTTCTTTTTTTTGTTTTTCTTCCAAAACATTTTGTTCGTTCGTTCGTTTTGTTCGCTTGTTTTCTTTTTTTTTTGGTTCATTCATACATTTTTTTTTCTTTTTTCTTTTATTTCGAATACAACCAAAAGAAAAAAAAAAGAAATAACTGGTAAAAAAATATTTATTAAAACAATCTCGCAATAAGATTGTATTGATATATATATATACTGAGAAAAGATAATTGAAGAAAAATTGAACAACATGTGTGTGAATATTTTATTTTATTTTTTTTTTTGTTTTTTTTTAGATTTTTCTTCTTTTTCTGTTTCTTCTTTTTTCTTTTCTTTTGTTTTCCTTTTCTTTTCTGTTCGACAATATGACAAGAAAAGGTTCGTCGGCAGCCTCATCGCCGTCGAACGCATTGGATAATGGTGGCGGTGGTAGTAGTTCAGCTCGTTTTGTTTGTTCAATGTGTGCAAAAGTCTATCGATCTGGTGCTGGACTACGTTATCATAAACGAAAAAGACATCGAGGTAGGTTAGTCTTATCTGAGCAAGAATTTTTTTAATTATAAAGGCTTGAATTTTCGATGGAATTTAATAAATGGAATGTCTACAGAAAAAAAAAATTTAATAAGTGTTTTCTTTTATTTTTACTATAAAATGTAAACAAAACTTTAATTCAATAAATAAAAACAGATTATATTTCACTTTGAAATTGTTAAACTTTTCAAGTAAGTTGAAATTTTTTTTTGTTTATATTTCAAAAACAAAAAAAGTATTGTAACAGACAAATATTAAAATATTTATTGTGTCCGTTTTTTTTTGTTGGCGAAGGCATGGTCGAGCCAACGGCGCTCCATCGTGTCAAGTGTCAAGAGCCTGGTTGTACATATCAAATGTTAGCTATTTCTGATCTTCGGTAAAAATTAATTAATTAGTATTAGTTTAAATAACAATAATTTTCATTCATATATAGAAATCATTTAGCAAATCATCATCAAAAACCCGAATATAAATGTACGGAAGAAAAAAAATTTACAAGTGTTGCAGGTAAAAAGAAAAAAAGTTTAAATTTTATTCTTTTTTAATAAAAGAAGAATTTTGTTTTTAAAGATTTCACCGATTGGAAAGTATCATTTGAAAGTCGTACTGGTTCAAAATATGTTAAAAATTGTGGTGCCAAAGGAAAATCAGATAATCAAACAACAGAATATTATTATTGTAATCGTACAGGACCATGTGAGTAAAATCAAATTAAAAAAAGATTTTTTTGTTTTTTGTTTTAATTATAAAATTTACAACAATTCTAGATAAATCAATTGGTCAAGGATTACGTCGCAGTAAAGCTCAGGGTTCATTACGTTGTGGTATACATTGTACATCATCAATGAAAGTTGAAATACAAAATGATGAACATATAACTGTACAATATTATCCAGCTCATTATGGACATTCACATTTACCAGCATCTGATGAACCATATATATCTGAAAATAGTTTGACTATTGGAGGAATAAATGGAAATTCATCATCAAATATAATCAATGGTCATAATCAACAACAACAAGATAATGGACAAAATTTATTAACACATTATCCATCACAGAGTGGTGATTGTTCATCATCATCACCTGGTTCGTCATCAACAAGTCCATCAGGAGGTTCTAATTCGAATTCAAATCATCCACCACCAACATCATCATCATCATCATTAATTTCATCTATAGAACGACAATCAATGACTACATCAATAAAAAACATGAATAATAATAATAATAATAATAATAATCATAATCATAATCATAATTCACTACAAAATCAGATGTCACATTGTATAATAATATCACCGTCATTTGTACTTGAAGAAAATGCTTCATCACATTCCAATCATCATTCAACACCGGTGCTCGTTCTTCAACAACAACAACAACAAACGAATCATCATTTTCCGTCATCATTATCAACTGCTATTGTTGCTCCTACAACAAATTTAGTAGTTAAAAAAGAAAAATGTGTATCGGATATCATGCGTGAAGCATTTCAACTATTATCTTATTGGCCATTAGATCATCATCATGGTCTAGTTACTGCAGAGAATGAACAACAAATTCATCATTCTCATGTTAATATGGATGAACATCTTATGTTTTAATAATTTTCCTTTTTCCTTTTTGTTTTTTTTTTCTTCTCTCAAGTGTGATCAATTAACACGTCCTTTTTCTTGTTATTTGAACACAAAGAAAAACAGTGCTTGTTCTCTGATCAACATTGAACAAAAATCTTCTTCTTTTTTTTTTTTGACAAACACATACATACACATAAACATAAACACAATCATTTTTTCGTTTGTTCTCTTTCTTTTTTTGTTCTCTCTGTACACCATTCCTGTCTTTATTATTAATTCGTTTTTTTTTCGGGTATCACTTTTGTTTTATTCTATATCTATGTGCTTGTCATACGTACACCGATAATTCTTTTGGTTATATGTGCAAAATCAAAAGAATTGATTCTTTTTGTTTTGTTTTGCTTTTCTTTTTTCTTTTTTTTTGTTATCACTTTTATGCACACAAACAAAACGTTACTTTTTCTTCTTGTTTATTCTTTACTGTTATTAACAAAAAATTCCAACATTATATAAACATAAAATATGCATTAGAGAAACTTTAAAATGTTGATAATGATTTTTTTTTTTCGAAGAGAAAAATTAAGAATTGTTTTTTAATGTTTATGTATCTTAAGAATGAAATGAATAAAAGAAAATGATCAATAAGTCTTTTTTTGCATATGCTTCCTTAGTATATCTATCAATTTAATCATTTTATTTTTTTAATAATTCTTATTCGATCGTTAGCAAACCCAGTAGATTCACATATAACAATAGCTAATGTTAATAGTAATCAATAATCAATAGAAAACCTTTCTCAAAAATATGAGCATTGTATGACAGTTCATTTAGCTTGATCTGAAACTAACCAAATATTCAGTTTACTTAATGAACTTATACAAAAATATCAAGTTAAACTAAACTATATCAATTATCTAGTTATTATGCAAGCGTTAACACTTCAACATACAGAATAGGGGCAGATCGTCTTTATTACAATCTCATAAAACAAGGTCCTTCTATTATGAATCATATGTAAATACAGGCAGGGTTTGATTATATGTTTACTATTGCTGTCGGCGATATTCCATATGCAGAAAAATTTATTACCACTATTCAAGTACTGTATATTCGTGTAATAGCAATTCTTATGGCTGTAAGCTTATCATCATAATTATAAACAAAGATAAATATTATATTTTATAAGTTTACATATAATTATATGACAGAAAAAGTCATAGAATTATATTACACAATTGAAAATGTTAATTAATTAACAGATAATACTTAACGAAAAAAAAAGCCTTACCTTTAAATAATTAAATTTCAAATGCATTTCTGTTTAACAATGATAAATAGAATTTTCACAGAAAACAATCTACGTCTAGTACAAAAAATATTACTCTTATAACTATTATGGTTGATATGTTCATAAGTTTAATATTTATATGTGTCATTTACATTCTATCAAATAAAAATCAAATACTCATCTGAATATGTACAACGTCCTTCGCTGTCAAAATACTGTTATTGATATGTCAATAGATAATTATGATTACTTAATGATTGTGAGTATTATTGATTTTTTGACAAGTTTAGAACATGTACAGATATATAAACAGCACAAAGAAGTTTTGAAACTAATTAAAAGATTTAAGTGATGTTATATCATGGATTAGCTATTGTAATTTGATATACTTATTATAATGAACTATTCATTTTAGAAAAATAATTTTCAGTTCAATACATATGCCATTTATACTAATGGACGATACGTACTCAATATGTTTGGATGTATTCAACAAGAAACAAAGGTAAAATTTATTCGATTATAGATTACTCGATCTTTGAATATATATATATCGTCATGGTAAAACATGAAGAAGTTACAGAATGTAAATGAATATTAGCCTTTTTTTGTCCTCTATTTAGACAGACACATTGGTTTGAGTTGATCAGCTTGATGAAGTAATAAATTATCTAAATATTTGCTTTTATTGTTATTTATTTACTTAGACATTGCCAATGATTGACAAATCTACTATTGATTATAATATATATAAATATATGTATACGTCTATATTGAATTGTGCACATAATCGAGATTATTTACAATTACCAGAAAAAATCATTTAATGCCTCGATATTACTCAAGTATTTCGATTAGAAGAATTGAAAATATCGTATATTTTTCTACGTAGTTACTTTTTACTAATATATTCATAGTACTTGTTGTTTTTTTGTTTTGATATGCATAGTTAATCTTTAGACTGACCAAGGTCGGTGAAAACATACGTTGAAGATTCAATGAATAATGTGAGAAAAAAGTTTAACGAAGTACTTGATCACACTTGAGTCGATATCGATGGTTTTATCCATGAATTTTATGCTAATGAGTAAACATATTTTTCTGTTTTGTCGATATCAACCACTAGATTAAAGTGACGTCATACTCAAATGTGTGAAATTCATGACGAAGTAGTTCGTATCGATGACAAACTAAAGCAAGATGGATGCATTGTAGATAGAAATTCTAAACCTAAAAGTGGTTAATGTTCATGTGGCGATTTTCTTTGAACACATTATTTTTCTTTTTTGTAATTTCGTATTAAATGATGACGATGATTTTTTTGTTGTCATAAAAATATGAACAATGACGGTTTTCTTTTAATTCAAGAGTCTTTTACTTGCTCACTAAGGTCAAATATTAGAGGCCAATCAAACGTTTAATAATTTACATTTCAAGAGAAAAATGAAAATTAGTTTAAAAAAATGTCATGTAAGATTATTTCCTGAATAATTACATCAGGATTAAAGACTAGACCTCTAGCCGGCCCAAGACCGGCTAGAAAAGTTGGCTGACTGCAAAGCCCGAAAAATATCAAAATATGATTATCAACGACATCCACTATTTCAAAATTCTAGACTAGTGTAGAGGAAGTTATAATGAATTTCAACCGCCTTCAGCTATCTTAGTCCAGCTGACTAGTGAGAGATAATGAAACTGAATCATAGATTTCCATATAAGGTAGCTCTCAGCTGTTCATTATCGTTATTTGTATCTCATGTGTATAAACCATGCAGATATTTTTTTAAACATTTGGGACTCCTCCATGGATGAATTTAAGTCGTGTAAAACAATAATTAAACTATATATGCATATAAGATCTGAGATATCAATGGTCTTTTTAAGACTGAGTCATGCATAATCATATAAGGAAACTATCAGCTGTTAATTATCATTTTTGACATTTTCTATATCTCCCGAACGGCGCCAAATTTCGAAAAACGGATTTCAGATGTGCACTCGTCACGTTCTCAGGATCTCGCCAATCTTTTTTTCGACTGAAAATGATACTCAGGAGCTGAGAACGAGTGGTTAACTTGAATCGTGACTCATCTGTGGAGAAGAAGAAGAAGAAGAAGAAGAAGAATTTTCTATGACAACCAACCGAGTGAAAAGCAATAAGTCGGCTACTGCACTCCATGCAGTCAGCCGACTTAATAAATACAGCTTATCATACATCAATCGACTCGCCGCTTCAGGATTTATTAAAGTCATTAGGCGTCGTTTATAAATTGCTTTGATTTAGTTAGAAAGTTAGTGTTATTATTTTTTTCTATAATAATCAGTGCTTTTTGATTTTATGACATGATTTATTAATCTTTGGGGCTTTCTTTTTGTACTTAGAGTAGCATCAAAATAAATAGAATATATAGTCTTTGATGATAATAGATTGATATCTTTAGTCAATTTTATCGATAACTTTTACTCCACTGAGAGTGTACGGATGTCGGTGTTTGTAGGTGGGCCTAGTTGTGGGTGGGTATGGGTGTGTCGCTGTTCTTTGCACTGGTAACCACACTTACTCCCATGCACACCCACACCCACTCCCTCAATAAGGTACATCACTTGTACAATAGATCCAAATTAAATGTATCTGATTGAATACATATCAGTAGAGAAAAAAATTACCGATAAAATTGACTAAAGATATCAATCTATTATCATCAAAGACTATATATTCTATTTATTTTGATGCTATTCTAAGTACAAAAAGAAAGACCTAAAGGTTAATGAATCATGTCATGAAATCAAAAAGCACGAAATATCATAGAAAAAAAATACATTTTATTCGTTCAAATTTTGAAAAAAAACTGATCATCAATCTTCAGTATAGTCTTTACATTTTTTGGAATGGAAATAGCTATCGACCTCGGCCTTGCGTAGATCGATAGAGATGAAGATAGGCTATCTACCCATTCTATTATTATTAAAAAATCATATTGTATTTATACCGAAATTGGTTCATCTTGAAAAACCATAATCTACATAAGACAAAAAAAAGATGGAAATTTTTCGTTGACTTTGTGAAAAGATAAAGCAACCTCGACCCTAGATAGTGTTAAAATATCAGTTCTTTATCTTTTGTTATTATGGAGTTATTCAAAAATGTCCACAGCCATCTATCTCTGAAGTGGACATTATTCTCTAATTTTTTTTTATATAATGCAGAATTTGATAATGCTATGTTATATACACATAAATCTGTCACAATAAATTTGGCATCCAATAAAATAATTTAGCTGTCGAATTATAGTTTATCAGTTGAGATTCAATGCTTTATTACAAACATCATGTGTCGTGAAAATGGGCAACCATACATGTACAAGTAGCAGTAGAATCTCTTTGTTATTAGAACATAAAATGACTGTTATGAGATATTTATTAGTTAATTAAATAGTCAATTTATTATTATCAGTAGCAGTTTAAAAAACAAAAATATCAAGTCTAACATGCATATGACAACAAAATATAACTAACTCAATTAAAATTTATCATTGATTTAACTGATTTACTATTGAAGCAATAAGGTCTAAGAATAGATCAAAATTAGTATCGCAATGATTTGATTTAGCCATGAATTAATCATTTGTGCATTGCTATTCATTGACATGTTTATCGAATGTATATTGATGTCGATCGAAAACAATTGTGTAGCATAGCAAAAATAAAACAGCTTTACGTGCTGATGATTTATATTTAGAAATCATTTTTTTATACCTTGAAAATGTCAACTGTTTCGTACAAAAACGTGCTACTAGTTGACAGTGTTGATAGTTTAAACAAACATATACTATCTTGCTCGATCAATAATTGATTCAATGCATGACAATGCAGTTAAAAAAAACATTTACTGAATAAGATATCTTTATTTCCGCCATTGCTCATAACAATATTTTTGATAAATTAAATTGAAAATTAATTGAAACATGTCGTCGAATAGTTATTAAACGGTATATTCCAACTGAATTTTACTACCTATATCAACCATCCACTTTTTTTTCATCTTTTCCCTTTCTGACTGCACAAGTTTAAACTATTCAAATATTAGAAAAGTATGAAACCCGTTTGGTACATCCATTCATTACAAACGCTGTTTTTTTCTCGGTTGACCCTTTGGCAATAGTTTTCTTGCTTGTGAAATATCAGATCGAACAGCTACTCTCTATGATGAAAGCAAATATTGATTTTCAGGCACAACTTTTTTTACAAATTGGTAAAACTATTGCAACTGTTATTCATTATCGAATATTCACTTTGAGCAAGTATATCTATACAGCTGATATAACATTCATAGAAAAACAGAAGCTGTAGCTCTTGTTACAAATTATTCAGCCATTAAATAGGCAGTGACACGCATAAGTAATCGACTATTAAACGAAAGGTGACTTATTGAATGGTATTTATGCATACATTATGATTGTAAAAATATAATCGACAAAGTACAGGCATTTTTCCAGATAAAATAAATCATAAAGCTATTAGGATTCAAAATAAACTCATTATAGCAAACAGTCAAAGAAGTAATTAAGTTAAGTAAAGCTAATATTAATTACCAAAATATTGTTCGTTTTATATTTATGAATCAGCATATTTGTTTTCTTTTCTATAAAAAACTGAATCAATTAGTAAAATTAAAAGTCATTGAAAAAAAAAGTTCTAACATATAATTTATCATAATAATCAATATAGATATTTCAAATAATTACTACCACGCTTATGAAAACTACCTTGACAATGATTGCTCACTACTCATTCCGATAGTAAAAGTAATTTATTTAAGTGAATATATAGTTCATTTGAATAATACTTTTTTTTGTATTATCATTAGTCTACGCATGGTTAAATCATAAAAAAAACAATTATTATTACTTTCACCTGTTATATGTCTAACACACGAAACATTTCGATAAGAATTTATTTGATTTTTCGTTTTGATTGGCTTCAATCAAAATCTGACGTCAATCGTACATTTAGCATATAAAAAAAGAATTTTCTAATCGATTATTTTTCTTTTTTAACGATATTTATATGAAATTGTAAACGTCAATTAAATAAGATTAAGTACTTATAAAATCTATGTAACATGATGTTGAACTTCGACAATAGATTTTCAAGATAAGAAAAAAGAAAACATTGTGTTTTTTCTTATTTAATATTTCTTTTGTTGTATGTTTTTTTTTGTATAAAACAAAAATACGTAAAAAAAAGAACTTATTTTAAAATAAATTCTCAGATGAAAAAAAATAATCGCAAGTGCTCGACATTTTAATTGACATTGGTTTTGAAAATTAAATAGACAAATTGATGCCAAAAATCGAGAAAGTGCACCAAAAGAATAAAATATACCACTGCTGTTGTTTATGTCAATCAATCATCAGTTGCCCTTCGGAATCAAAAGAAATCAACACGCGTAGTCAGTCATCATGCAGGCATCAAAGTTTTTTGGCTCTTTCACATTTGCATTCGCTTATTTCTCTACTTATTTTTTTAAAAGTGTTATTACGGAACTCGATCGTATGTTTGCGCAGCAACAACACATACAAATGTTATAAACGTTTTTGTGCCTTAAAAGTGCCATTTTGAAAAGAAGGGAAAAAAAGAAATCATTATCATTAGATCAAAGTATATTTTAGTGTGTATCTACATAAATACAATGCAACTATTAGAATCCAAAGTACTCAATGCTATACGTCATTCACAATATAGGCAACTTGCATTATTTATTCGTCATAATTATAATCTAAATGTAACAACAAAAGATGGTCGTAATGGTTTATTTATTGCACTTGATATTCCAGATGCACGTAAACGTCGTCGTATGATTAGATTTTGTTTAGATCATGGTATTGATGCATTACAAAAAGAAAAAAAATATAATTATACACCTTTACATGAAGCTATTGCTCGACAACAAATTGATTCAGTTCAACTTTTACTTGCTAATGCTGGTGGTGAAATTGATTGGCGTTCATTAGATGTACATGGTCGTACAATTTTACATCAAGCTGTTGAATCAAATAATGTATCTATACTTGAAGCACTTATTATTGTTATGAATCATTATGGAGTATCTGTTGATATGCCAGATAAAAATGGTTTAACACCATATTTATTAGCTATAAAACTACATTTACGTGACATGGCACAAATACTTTCAAATAAAGGACATGCAAGTCGACAACAATGTGATTTAACAACACATAGAAATGCAAATGAATGGGAAATAGCTGGTATTGAAGAACATCGTTTATGTCTACGTGATAAACTTCGACAAGAAATTGACAATGCTATGAGAGAAGGTAAAATAAATAAAGTTAAAAAATTAAAACAAATCTATTATTCACCATTATTATTATCAACAAATATACCAAGTTGTCGTGATTCAATTTTATCTATGACAACTATATCTGGTTTAAATACAAAATCATCTTTGTCAATTAATGAAATGATAGATCAATTACCCGAAGGTGATATACCTGAATCATTTGTTACTAGTGAAGCAGATGAACAAACATTTCATTTGGAATCTTTACCATCATTACAACAGCCTATATCATCATTTCTTCCACCTATATCTATTGCACGACAACATCGACCAACTTTAACACTCAATGCTCTTGTAGATTTATTTCAGGTAGTTCAATAATCAATATGACTCTATTATTTATTTCTTTTTTTGATAATTAAAAAGAAAAAATTTCATTTGTTTTCTTTTATAAAATTCTCTCTCATATTTTTGTCCTTTCTATTTTTATTTTCCTTTCAATTCAAAAGAAGAATAAACATAAAATACAGACGTATAGATTTTTATTTTCTTTTCTTTTTTCTTTTTACATTTTATTTGTCCCAGGTGATTACCGATCAAATATCGCCATCGTATCGTTCATCAGTCAAAAACAATATCAATACATCATTTGGTCAACATGCACGTAAAAAAAGTTCAGCGATTCCACATCGAAGTACATTAGCTACGATTAAAACTAATACAAATTTATCGACTATATCAAGACAACGACGTTCTTCAAATATTGTTGTCGAAGCAAAACGAGTTGCTTGAGTTCTGTATATGAGAAAAAGAGTTAAGAAGACGAAAAAAGAAAACAGTAGATTAAATATATTATCCAAAAAATTGATACCATCCAAGATGAATGTGTCGAGGTTGTTCAAGTATTTTTTGCCATTCACTTTCATATCGTGTATGTTCACCGAGAAGTATTGAACCACCGGATATTATTGATTCATCTCTTGACTGTAATATACGAATAATAAGTTCAAAATGTACATATATTGATTGAATATCATTTTGTGGTATATTTTGCGTAATAATTTCGTTTATTTCATGTATATTATGGTTTGTTGTTAGTGATTCATCAGAAATAATAGATGATAGTTTCTTTTGAAAAAAACGGCGACCATGATGAATAAATGTTACTATTAATCGAGCACCTATTGAAAAGAAAACTTTAAATTAATATTTCAACCTTGAAAATAGAACAATTTTGATCTACTCAATGCTCTATTGCATTTTAGTTATAAACGGTGAAAAATCTATTTGTCTGTAGAAATGTTTTTTTTTTCTTCTCTAAATATGATTTATTTTGGTAGGTAAATATCATAATTCTATGATTTTATTTGCTAATGAATAATGAATATTTTTATCGTTCAAATTAATAATACTTGTTCTATCAAATCAAAAATTTCAATTATTTATTTCTTAGTAATAATGTCAGAAAAAATTTTCATTTGAAATTTATATTTCACTTCATATTCTTCAACTCAACTAATCCTTTTATCTATGATAATCTGAATTTTGTTTTTTTTTTTTGAAAAATCATACCAATTTTTTGATCCTTTTCTGTTTTACAAAG
This sequence comes from Rotaria sordida, assembly GCA_905250125.1. NCBI lineage: Eukaryota > Metazoa > Rotifera > Eurotatoria > Philodinida > Philodinidae > Rotaria > Rotaria sordida. The sequence continues at coordinate 241,251 of CAJNOL010000110.1, forward strand.
ATAACGTAATTTTTCAACTTTAATTGTAAATCTTTCGGCAGTTGGAAGATAACTTATGCCAAGAAATATTTCTCCAAAAGTTATCTATTATACAAAAAACAAACAAATATTTCTTTCGAAATGTTAAAAATCTTCTTTTATACTTCAGGCAAATCTTTAAATTCAATTATTTCTTGATAATGAGGTATCATTAATGCATTTAAATGAATTACAGATTCAAACATTAAATCTTGAATACCAGATCGATCAATACAAAAAAGTAAAAAACGAAGAGATGTTGATTTGATATTATCCTTATTAAGTTCGAATTGTAAATATTGATTACAAATCAATATATCTGATGATGTTCGTAATAATTTTCTAAACGATATAAATAATTAATATTATATTAATCAATCAAGTATCTATATCAAACTCAGTCGTTTTTTCTTGTTGTTTTCTCCATGTACTTAATTGCAAACTTGATCGCCGTTTTTTTCTTGCATCATGAAATTTTTTTAATATTTTATTATTTAATAATTGTATATGAATAAAAAATTCAGCTTGTTCATCAAATGCTGGATGAAGTGAAAAATGTTCACCATTTGTTAGATGAATTATTAATATATTTTTTGTTGTATCTATATTAAATTCAACATTGATTTGAGCATATGGTGGTGATGGATAAGTAGGAATTATTGTTACAACTGTATCACCATTCGAGAGGGATGAATGAGCTGGTTGTGAACGAGCGATTTTTTCATTTAATACTGATAGATAATCAGTACTCTGAATAAAATAATATCAAAGAAATACTATGAAAAAAAATTTGCTGATAGGAAATTTAAAAAAAAAAGAAATTTTTTCGTCTGTATGTGCTAGTGAAATTATGGAAAAGATGCTTACAGCACTCGATTGTCCACCATCAGTGTCCGATACTGTTCCATTGGATAATTTTCTTCCTAAATTCAAATATAGACAATTACTTAATTTGTTGAGAATAGTCATACCATCTGTTTTAAAAATTGATTCATAATATGGTGGTGGAAGTACAAGTGTATCTTTTTTTGATGGTGAAGCAATTAAAATATGTTGTTCTTTATCTTGATAGAAATAAAAATAATTCTTAACTTTGCTTTTTTTCATTGTACTATATTTATAATCAACCCTTACCTAATTTCTTTTTTAAATAATATCGTCGTCGTAAAGGAAATCGTGAACAAATAAGACAAAATAATATACACCCAACGATTGAAACAAATGTACTAACAAAAAGTATAATTATAATTCGTTCATTTGTTGTAAATGATCGATGCCATGGAAATATATGACGGAGTTGATCAAGATAATCTTTGTCTTCTGGATTACTACTCATAATTATTCCACCTATATTATTTGGTTTTTTTCACATTCTCGTGGTCGTATTCTTGACAGTACTGTTTTTTTTTTAATATTTCGTTGTATGGGTGAAAATGAGACAGCTGTGATATACGCAAATACGAAAAAATAATATTTTTGGTCAAAAGCAGTAAGAATAACTTTTTTGTTCTCATTACCGTGTTATATGATTCGTTTTTTCGTTTTTTTTCCTTCTTTACTTCACAATGAAATACACAAACCAATCGCAGAATACATTATGTGATGCGGATGCATATTGATTTAAGCATGATTAATAGAAGTTATTGATATATACTTATACAGAAATAAAAGTGTGTAACGCAATATATTTCTCTTCTGACACGATGCAAACTCAAGGATTCTGTTGATCAAATGTTTGATATTGATACATTGTTGAATACACAAGTGATTGCTTTTTTTAAACCAAAAAAAAAAGTATACCTCGATGTAGAAAAAAAAGTAGACATATAAACATAGGTTTTTATATACATAGGTCAAGCTTATATTAATAAAGGATTTAAAAAAAAGTAAAGATAATGAAATAATGCAACTATGTATTTTTTTTTTTTGTTATTTTTGTAACATCAACAAATGTCATGTGATTTTTAAGATTCTCGTAATTTTGCTAATCGTTGACTTAATTCGTCCTAAAAAACAAAAACCATACAGAAGATTAAAAACATAAAAACAAAAACAAATCATACTTGTTCTTTAAGAGCAACAGAAGTGCTCATGGCTGGTGCATTTGGAATGTTAAGATTAAGTTCAATTCCTGCTTCATCAGCCATTTCTTGCATAAGATTAGCAACTTGATCAACTGGTTGTTGTACCGTAGTAGCATTTTGCATAGCATCATCCATAACTTTTGTTTTGACTTCAAGATCTTCAAAATTTTTCTCTAAACTATCCATTAATTTTGATGTTTCAGTCAATGGCATATTTGCAGTCACTTTTGACATTAATGCAACTGTTTGTTTAAGACTTGCTGCCATCTAAAGAAATATTTAAAGAAAAAAAAAATATATATATATATATCTAATCTAAGTTTATATTAGAAATTGTAAATTTACTTGTCGTTGCGCTGCTGAATTTGCTACACGTGCTTGTACACCATCAACACGAGCAGCCATTCGTTTACAATTTAATGATTCACTATGATGTCGAATAGCATTCTCAGCATGAATTTTAGCTGCTTCAATATTGCCTTTCATTAGAGCTTTTTTAACTTTTTCACGTTCGACTTTCTCCTGTTTATCATGTGTACCCGACTGTCGTTCGAGCATTTTTGTTTGCATTTTAAATTGAAATGCCAATTTATCTATAACGAAAAAATAATAATGTAAAAACTTTTGTTCCAAAATTAAGAAAAAAAAATTCATGACCTACCAGACATGATGAATAAGTCTTATTGATCGTTTGTCTTTAGAAAAAGATATTGACACAAAAGGAATATATCTGAAATTTAATGAGAAAAATTATTAGACTTTTAGACAATTTACTATTAAAAGTATCGTCATCATCTGACAATATTATGACTACAAGGAAGACACAAAGAAAAGAAAAGAAATCAAGAGGATAAGTAACACAAAATTAATTACTGTCAAACAATAGATAATCCAATCAAGCTTACATTGATTTATGTTAATAATTTAGTAAAAATTAGATTCATAGGAGGGATTTTATCCTAAAATAGAGTATAATGATACTTTTATACCATATATCATATTTCGAACTTTATAACAAAGAAACTAAAAATTATTTTTTGTATATTTTTATGTAATCTTTCGAGATAGTAATAAAATTACTCTCAATGCTGTCTTAGCTCTAATCAGTATGAAGATAAAATTTAGTTGTTGTAAATATTTCTCCATCTTCTATAAAACTTTTACTAAAACATTTCCTTCACTTTCACGAAAAGGTATTGTCAATTTTTCTTTCAAAATGAAGTTTCTATATACAATGCAAATATCTTGAGTTTTAATATTACTAGAGAACAACTCATCCAACTACTATGTTCTTTAATCAATTTCGTCAATTGTTTTACAGTATAGTCCAATAGTATATACAATATAATGACATACTTTATTATACTTTGTTTTTTTTACCAATAAATATACTAAATGCAAAATTGCTGATAACGTTTCTTTATCATAGACTGTAATCTTTGAATGAATCATGGAAATTTTCCAGTTAACACTAGACCAAGAGAATCAACAACTATATTTCAACAATCATTTTCATTATTCTGAATAAATATTAAAAGTATATTATGTTTACGAAGTATACCAGTAAAAAAAGCAGAGTTTCATGACGATAGATATATCTCATTTACTAGTTTTCTTCATTCGTATAAATTGATAAGCTTCGGATGATGCTGGACTGATAAAAGATAAAGGACTTGCTATTGAATGTTAGCTGCTTCTTCATTAAAATTTCACATTCAAACTAATGATAAACAATTACCAATTCACTCGGAACAGTATTTTCTATGGAGATATAAAACAAAATATTATGGTATACTTTACTTATACGAGTAATGTGCATGTTCACACTCTTATTTTCGTCAGCAAAGTGTAGAAAAACTAAGTTTTTTACGATCTAAAAGAAAAATATATATGTTCGTATATTTCTTTAATGACAAATATAAATTGATGTTTAGTCAACTAAAAAACAGTCAGTACATCTACTAATTTTTTCATCTGATACGTTTATAAGAAAATAAATGCGAGAAATAGTATCGATTTAAGAGTTTTTAGAATTAAACTGATGCAATCCAGTTCTTCAAAAAGTTCCATCGGAATCAATTTTGATTTGGTTCAGCTTGAAATCGAGTCGATTTCATCTCTGATAAAAACTTATTTATGTAACAATCGTGAACCTCATGTCAATACTCTATACAGTCTTTAAGAATATGGAATCGAAATGTGTATTTCTTTAGCAAAGTGTACATAGTACGCTTTGTTTTGCTGAAGAATATGTAAAACAGCATGTATTTCTAAAGTAGCAGATGTTCTATGCGTTCTACTTCTGCTCGATGCATCTGCAATAAGGAAACACCAGACTCAGAAAAATGACCGATATGAGTGAGATATACGTCAGTTGATTTTATGAGTCATAGTTGTGATAAATATGATAATGATTATGACTCACACATGAAGTCGTTTTTCCACCACTTAGTAAGTTTAATTAAAACTAATATAAAAGAATGAAGAATTTTCAATGAACAAAATTTTTTTTTAATTCGACTAATTAATTCTTATAGGTGTCACTAGCTTATTGTTCAAAATCAGCTAAACAAATTAAAAGAGGATAACATCATAAAGAAGATCCATACAATATGCTTGTGTGAAGAATAAATCTGTTGATCGTCTTTGGGTATTTTTTGTTCTCTCCTCCCATTACACAATCGATCATCGTCAGTTTACAGTGTAGATCATCTTAACGTAGTATTTGATATAAAATCTTTGTCTCTAGACGGCAAGATTAAAGCAAGAACTCAAATAGCTGCCGTATTCATTAATAAATTAAGTACTATTGATAGTAAATATAATAAAAATGGCTCTAAGACAGCCAGTATGGAGAGGAAAGGGTGAAATAGTCCATTATGTTGCGAAGGATCTCCTCTTTAATCTTTAAGGAACGTAAGGAACATTTTTGGCACAGTTGATAAAAATGTAAATTTTCCGTAATGATACTGTGTCATCCACGATATCTTCGGTCCAAGCCAGTCTGCAACACAGTGAATGGATTTATCGAAAATGAGAATTAGACTAGTTATTAGGTTAACAAACACTCATTCTTACATCGTGTGAAGCTTAGTGAAGCTTTTACAATTTACTTTGAATCAACTTTTCGTGGTTTTTTTGAAAACAAATTAACATAAAAATGACAACAACAAAAAACCACTTATGATGTCTATGAGTATGATAACTTAACATTGCTGTACAACTAACATTGCATTAAACTACAGGACAATACTTTTCTACAACTGCGCATTTCATCATTTGAATAATCTGTTTGGAAGAAAAAGATCGATCGTTACGAATATTTCATATATTCATCTCATGTATATTTAATTGCTTACAAAAGTGTCAAAATATTTTTACGAGAAATAGTTTAGATGACCTTGACATTGGAATTAGATTATTTAGTCGGTTACATCTGCTACTTTATTGGATGCAAATTAAACATGAACCAGTGAACTTCATTTGTTTATATGACAATAATATTATTCAAAAGGATATAATCACAACGAAACTGAAAACAAACTTTTTGTTCTATTTTGTACGCGGGCACACTGAAAAAACTATGAGTAAATAAAACATTTTCATGCACTGCTCATTTATATTTTTCTTTTAGAAATAATAACAAAGTCTTTTTCATGTGAACAGCGAGATGTGCAATTTGTATCTGTATATGATTATATACGCCTGATGAAATAACAGTAAATATATTATTCAATATATTACAGAGAAAAGGTATCAGTTATAGGATGCATTCGTCATCATTCATAGGTATAACACCGAAAAAAGACGCTATCATCACAATAGTCCGTTTGGCATATTAAACAAAGAGAAAGTGAGTCATAAATGTTGTATCACTGCTTTTGATCATAATACAATTTGTAAAATTACTTTTTTTTTCAAAAGTTTTGATTATGAATGATAATTTGCATGAAATTCAGAAAAAAATATAAAAATTTGTTACGTATAATTTTTTTAAATACAATTCTTTTCTTTGAATGGACTTTTCGGTCTTCAGAAATGAACAGAATTACACAACAGTCTGTAATAAGTTAAAATATCAAAACAATAAAAGAAAAACAAATTTTGACATGTCCAAACGCAAAATAGTAGTCTCGTTTTACGCTGAAAACTTAAAAAGTCAACAATCTCAATTAGATGCAGTTATTAAATTTTAATTTAACTGTAATTCACAAAAAAAGGCAGAATAATTTAAACTCTAATTCAAACGTGATGAATCGTTTTATGCCTGCGGGTTTTCTTCATAACTTTTTCCTTTAATCAATAAATGCTTTTCCTCTGCATTTTAATTGTACAATCATTCACCTAAAACACACCGCCGAAGTGAGTGAAAACCATCACTGTCGAATGAGACCTATTGTTTTCTTCGAATTAGAATTGAATTTGAATTCATTTAGTGCATCAACTCAACAACTTAAAGAGTTCAAGAAAAAAATACACGATTAAGTGGACAGTGGTTCATAAAATAAGTTTCAGAGAGTCATACGCAAAGGCAGACAGATACATAGATAAAATGAATGAGATATGATTATCAGACACATAATTTTCAATCTACGGAGCCAATATCTTCATAACATATGTAGCAGTCGAAAGTTCACCAATAGAACTCTCACAAATCAGACTTTCGAGGTGTAGTAGTTGTGTGTACATAAGATTAGGTGAGATTCCTCTCTTCGTTGCTTCACTCTCACCCATCTACACCCACACCTACCCTCAAATAGCCATCAATGACACCTATACTTTATTTTAATGACACCTAGTGAAATTATCACGAGCTTGAAATAGAGTTTCAGAGATACTTTCTTTGCAATATTTGTCAAACATGAGTCTTCTAACAGTTTAATCTTTAACAATTTCATTTCAAACTGAACCATATGTATTAGTACCGTATTTCTCACATGTCATCTATACTAAGAAAGAAGCGACTTTTCATTGATCTCTTCCGAAAGCAGCATGCTTGCTTGATATTTATCTCTATTCGATCATCATTCACATATCGTTCCTTTCTTGTCATTCGTCTCTCAATGAATCGAACTTGCTGGAAATAATATTGAGCATTGATTGTTGCTTCTATTCAAATTACGTAAAGAGTTCTATAGCTTGTCATACCAATCACACTTGATCTCTTGTTCTGGATTTTTAGACTAGATTATTGAAATTGAACCGAAATGAAAAGTAATTCGATCATTGATCTGAAGATACTAATGTCGATATCAATGATGATGAATGAATGTCATGTATTAATACATAATATTATATGGAATCATATCGAATAAATTCGCTGAAAGAACAATAATAACAAGTCTTTCCAGTGGCAACTATTTAAAAATTGAAGCAACGTGACGCTTCCTAATTAAACTCGTTTAAACGTGTTGGATTCTCTCCATAATTTTGATTGCATCAATCAATTGATTATTTAGGTATGTATACGTATATGTATAGCAGCACGATTTATGGAATAGATATATTTGTTTAACGTTTCTTTCGAGTGAGCGAACTGGATAGCACTAATGGCACTATTAAAGCTTAGCACGAAGACAATTTGATGATTCCTTATTGTCACGTATGCTGATCTGAATGAGAAGAAAAGCATCAGATCTTTCGTGTTGAATTTCACTGCGAATTCATATAATTTAGACATCAATTTTTGAGTCGAGAAAAAAATTCATTTTACACCATTGAAAGTGACTGCAGTGGAAGATGTGTTATCGGTTTTTTTCTATCGGAAACAAAGAATGACTAAACAGGACAATCGTTAAGCTTAACATGCTCCATTTGAGATTACGTATTTGACATCGTTTAACTAGATTTCATTGTATGGTCTACTACAACAATTGTAACGTTTTGGATTGATATTTACAAATAGTCAACCACAGAGATTGCCCATTGTCTTTTACTGTATTTGTCTATCATTTAATTCTTTTTTTTTGTTTGAAGCATGTGATAATGCGATATACTTTCAATGAAAATTGAGTCATTTGAAGAAAGTAAAGATGGCACTATACTTCCAGAATATCGGACTGCGACATCGACAGATATAAACACTAGATAGAAATAATGCTGTAGAATATTGCTCGTTTTTAACTATTGAAAGCAATAATCGACCATGATTTATTACATATACTCTATAGATTACTCATGCTATACTGATAAAGAACTAATCCGTTACTTTGATATTCATATACTACAGTACGCATTTCAATTTTTGCTTCTACGTATTCTTTACCAATAGTTTGCGTTTTAATATGTCAGTAAAGAAGTATTTTCAAGTCAATAGAAATAATGGTTTTTTTTTTGTATTTTTTACCTTTCTATAAATGACATTAAACTACTGATTCAATTCTCTGTTACAACTCACCATTATTATTCTCTGTCGATAGTAATAGATCTATAAAATATTTGATATTTATTCCTCTGATACACAATACAGACCTAATAATCGTTCGAATTATAGAAATAATTTCAAACAAAGGTACAAACGACTCATGTGAATCTTAGCAACAATTTCAATTCGAATTGTTGTGTCGAAAAAAAGAATAAGAAAAATTGCAGATTAATATGCGAGAGATGCGTGATAACAATGAATATGAGTAATAACAGGAAATGAAAGAAAAGTATTCATACATGCACTTGATGACAGCAAGAAAAAACAGATTTAGTCAAACCATAGTTCCAAACTCGAAAATGAGAAAAGAATTTTAATAATTTAAAAAGATTATATTTTCAAAATTTTCTAAAGAAAATTTTTGAAATAGAACTGATTCATCTTTTGAACATTATTTGTAAGTAACAGATGATGTTTAATAGATTTTAAATCAATATTTTCATATCTAAATACTAGAAATTCAGTATGTATAACTGAAAGTTTCGATCACTATGTTTTTAAGTATGAGAACCAAATTCTTAAAATTCGAAAACCTAGAAAAAAAAAATGTCAACACTCGACAATCAAATTCTTACTGTGACAAAAATCAGTATTAAAATTATATGAAGTTGAATTTAAAACGAGAAGGAATCTAGCATAAAGTCTCAGTTTCAAATCATTACTTTTATCAATGAATAAATTTGTCAATGAAAAACTTTGTTCGATTGAATCTGTCAGCAAGAAATGAATCTCAATGTTTGTATGACTAATAAGTACAGAATACTAAGGTATTCAACTTTTAAGATTTGAATTTTTCATGAGCGGTATCTAGGTGCTCTTTCCATTTCAAGCATCTAAAACAAAATGTTTAGTACAATTAATCGACTCTTATGAAAGCAATTCATTCCTAAAACTTATGTCTAACCAATATGTACATCTATTATTTCTCCTGTGAATACATATGTTTATAATTCATGCATAAATTTTCTTTTTCTAACATTTTCAATATTTCTCAGAGAAACAACAGATGAATAAAATTAATTTGAATAAAATATAATATGAAGAAAAATTAAGTATAAGGACAACATGCAATAGATGTCGTTAATTTGATGTTTTATTTCACTTAATTGGAAATCAAAACGAGCAAATCAAAACCTTTCGATAATATCAGATTCATTTGGTTTGTCATAGTCATTGTATATCAATAAGTAGATCAAGATGTCAGGAGCCGCTCGTGCATCAAAAAAATGGATTTGGCTAGGCACAGCCTTAGCAGTTGGTGGTGCCGGATATTTACTCTATAAAGGTCCTGGTCAAAAATTTACATTTGAATCGAAAAAATTGGCTAGTGCATCGCAAACACTTTTATCACCTGATGCACTCGATCCAAATGCATTTCGTTCATTTAAATTAGCGGATATTAAAAAATATAATCATAATACAAATATATTTACATTTGCTTTTGATGATCCAAATGCAAAATATAATGGCAAAACTGCGTCATGTGTTGTATTGAAAGCCGATATCAATGGCAAGGAAGTTATTCGACCATATACACCTGTATCACGTCCTAATACAGTTGGTCACTTAGACTTTGTTATTAAAAATTATCCACAAGGCACTATGAGTAAACATGTTCATAGCTTGAAAAAGGGTGATACAGTTGAAATTAAAGGACCGAGTAAAAAGACTAAATCTTACAAATTTTTTTTCCTAAAATTTTTACTTTATAGTTCCAAAGTATCCATATGAACCAAATAAATTTGACAATCTTGTTCTAGTTGCTGGTGGAACTGGTCTTACTCCAATGGTGAGATCAAACATACTCTTCTTTTTTTTTTGTTTTATTTTATCTTAAAAACCGATTTATTATTTTAATTTCATTTTTAAGATTCAAATGATTGAAGAAGTTCTTTTCAATCCAACGGATAAAACAAAAATAACATTTTTATTTGCTAATACATCATTAGATGATATTTTATTAAAAGAATATTTAGATAAACTTATTGAAACATATCCACATCGACTTAAAGTTCATTATATAGTTGATAAATTAGCTAAAGATGAAAAAAAAATATGGCAAGGTGAAGTTGGGTAAGTAAATATTTAACAATTATTTTAATCACATTTTTTTAATATTTAAGATATATTACGGCTAAAATGTTAAAAAAATTAATACCAATGCCAGCTAAGAAAGATGATGAAAGTCTTTTGGTTATGGTTTGTGGCCCACCTGGATTTATGAAATTACTTAGTGGAGAGAAGACAAAAGATTTTAAACAGGTATCATTACAATACTTAATTTCCATTTTTCAGTCATGAAAAAAAAATCTTTCAGTTCCCTTTGATCAATGTGAGAATGAATAATTTGAAAAAAAAAAGATATTGAATACATGATACAATTTTAAAGAATGGATAAATTTTTTTTTTTCGTTAAAAACTATAAATCAGTTTTTCTCTCTGTGTCATCTCAAATATTTTCAAGAAGTTTTTTTTTATTTCAATGAATCTCAGTCAATAAATACTTAATCAATCATTTATTTAGGTAAGAAATTTTGAAACTTTCTAACACATAAATCAAAACAATCTCAGCTTTCCACATCATTTGATATTATCGAAAACATTATGCTCCAATGAAGAATAATAACTACAAAAAAAAAAATGTTTCTATTTTAGGGTGAATTGACTGGTCTTCTCAAAGAACTTGGCTTTACAGAAAAAAATGCCTTCAAATTCTAACTGACTTGTTGACTTTCATTTTATAATGTGATGTTCTAAATTTCTATCGTTCTTAAACTTAGATATACGAATACGTATAATAGATGAAAAGATTCATTGAAGCGTGTTTGTATTTTTCGTGAGTGCTAATTTGTTATTTTTCTTCTTAATCACAACAAATAAAAAGAGAACACGAATAGCAACAGATGGAGACGATTCATTTACTTAAAATAACTCGTTAGATGGAGGTTTTTCATTATCAATAACTATTTCTTCTTGTCATTTTAAATGATAGAAAGAAAAGAATTACATATGTCGCAACATTCCTATATTCGAACAAATTCCGTTCGAAAATCGATTAAGCCAACAATTAATCATGATGAAGATGAAGATGATAAACGACGAGATTTATCTGGTCGAAAACGAGTTGATGTTATTCATTGTTTATTAGAATCATCATCATCATCATCATCATCTGACGAAAATGATAATACAAAAGTTATTAGTCCAAATCCTAATAAAATTCTTTGGCTAACATTTGCTGAAATTTGTCATATTCGCTCTGTTCTTACTCAAACAACTCTTAATACTCGTATGTTAAATGAAGACAAACAATATTCAAAAATCTTTCATAATGATATATGTTTTTCCTGTCAAAAAAAAATTAATTCATTATCTTTTATATCAACTATTTTTTCTCCTAACAATTCTTCTATTTGTTATATTTGTCAACAGAAAATATGTAGAAAATGTTCAGTAACAAATTTTTTACCTCCCTCATCGAAACATCATTTTCCTGTTCGAATACAAGCTTTAATTAAAGTATCATCAACTTCTATTAAAAATGAAACAAATACAAACAATAAATTGATTCCAAAAGCAAAAACAATTTGTTATGATTGTTCACAGGTAACATTTCAATCGTAACAAAAAAGAAAATCTTGATCTTGTCGATCTCATAAAAGATTTTCGAGATTTTGTGAAAAAAAATAAAATTATTAAAAGTTTATTTGCATTATTTTTATCGAACTTTAGATATTTGCTGAATATAAAAGATCTTCGCAATATCCTATCCAAACGCCACCTATTGAACTACATCAATCACGTTTAGATTTCAATTTATCTACGCAAGATAGTGATGCATCTGTTCGTTTGTT
>CAJNOL010000111.1:0-17975 GCA_905250125.1 Rotaria sordida
ATTCATGCAATAATCTTCGCACCATAGAAAAAAAAGACTTATAACAACGACTGATAAAGATTTTTATTCATTGTTAATTATTATTGAATTAAAAATTGATTGTTAAACAATTTGATTTTGAAAAGTTGGTTACATTTTTCGAAGGAAAACTTTGTTCAATATGATATAAACAATTGTTATCAAATGATTTTTTTGAACATTATTGAATCTGTTTGGTTTTTTTTCATAATGAAATGACTTCAATTCTTTACATGCTTTTAACGCTTACAATAAATCTATAATTTGCGAGTATCTGTTTTGTTATTATATATTACTTTCTCATAATAACTATAATCAATTCGATCCAATTTTGATAATTCTTCTGTTGGTATTAGACATTTGAAGAGAATACTACTTTATTTTAATTAAAAGTCACTAATATATCAATGAAAAGAACAAATTATACTACATAGAAAAAAAAGCAAGATTTATTATATTCAGTATTTATTGTTATGTCTAGAGTAGATCCATCTCGAAAATTCAAATATAAATAAACTAAAAAATAATGGAAAAATTCTTTTCATAAAAACTGATCTATAATTCATATTCTCGAAATCGAATCATTTTTATTCTAATACTCGAAACAAATTCTTTTCAAAGATTAGTTTCTTGTCAATGAAATCATACACATAGATAAATTTCTATGAAAAGTACTTATCAACAGTCCATTAGATTGGAACTAATTCCTAAACTGTCACTTTAGTATTAATTATTTAAAAAAAAAAGGCAACAAATTTTATGTTTTAGCTTAAGGAAATCTTCCATGAATATGACAAGTGTCAAGAGAATATTGAATAAATATAAAAATTTCTAAAGTATTTTGTTAGTTTTTACAGAATAATAATTGATTTTGATTATATATTGATATCAATTTACAGTTAAATTAATACCAATAATGTCAATTAAGATAATTTCGAGAATATTTCTCTTTTAATCTTATTTTCTTTCCGATAATAATATATAATAAGACTTATGTAATGAAGATGAATATATCTTTATTGGTATATTAAATTTATTGATTTATAGTTTTTCATATTTTTTGTAAACAAAAAATGTTTTCTCAATGTTTTGCACATCTGAATAATCAATTCTTCACCGTATATGTCATTATTAGTTACATATAATAGATACTAATCATCATAAATGTCGTAGTTTTTGTTTTTGTATGTCATGTATTTTTTTTATCCACTTTTTCTTCAATCATCGATTCATCAGACAATAATGTCAAGAGACATTAACATTCTTCGTTTTTCCAAAAGCATATTCATATAAGTATGACATTACATGATCATTGTCAATCGTCAATCAATGATGTTTATTTTAGTTTTTGTTCTTAGAATATGATTATTAAATAGTTGACCAATTTATTTGTTTATTTGAATAGTTTATAGATATAAAATAAATTTCTATTCTATAAGGTAAATAAATATGGTATAGAAGTGAATAAATCTATTGAAGACATTGTGTCAAATGAAAATATTTCGAAATACTTTTTCTGTTGGTCTTTAATATCAATAGTTAAAATGTCAGTGAATATTCTAATGCTTATACTCTGTTATTTGTCTATATTCGCTGTCATTTCCAATCATTCACAGATGCTTATAAGAAACCATTCTAATGTTGTTGTTGTTGTTGTTGTTGTTGTTATTGTTAGCGAACTCGGCTGGGTGTCAGTGTGTATGTCATGTTTGTTTCGATTTGATGAGATCTTTTTGCGATCTCCTTCTCTTTTTGTTTCTTTTCTTTTCTTTTCTTTTCTTTTTTCTTTTGGTTAATAATATTGTCTTGAGGTTTTTCTATTATAGTCTCTTGTGCGTAGGAGAATCGTGATCATTTTGATTAGAGAGATGTAAATTTGATGAATCGACGCGATAATAGTGGTATCATGCAAGTAGATTATCGATACAACATATGTTTAGAACAAATAGGGACACAAAGACATTTCAGTCTCGGCTCGCTTCATTCTTGTGACAAATCTATGATAGATCGTTATATTGATAATAGGAATATATTTTATTTATTTAAATCTCTCTATTATTATTTATTTGATCTTTAATTTGTATCCTATATTTGAAGAATAGACTAGTGTCTTTTTCTATCAATATATTATATTCATATAGAGAATGAAGTGACGATAGTGATAATAATGACGATATTCTCTTGAGTAAGTCTAGATGAAAACAAATAGAAATAGATAAAATGAAAATGTTATTAATAATTTCTATTTTTTATTGATAAGCTTTTAATATGTATATGCATAGATAAAGATGTATGAATTTACATAGTATTATTGAATTATTGAGGTGGAAATAAACAAAAAATAGAAAAAAAAAACTAGAAGATAAGTCTGCAGGTAGATCAACAAGGTGAAATAGTATTTTATTAATATGAACGTAAAACGATGAGAAAAGAAAGAGAGACGTAAATGTAGGAAAACTAGACAAAGAAAGAAAGCGAGAACATAATAATTAATTTCCTTTTTTTGAATGACTGAACGACAAGCCACCAAACATGCTATAGCCAGACTGTGAGATGATGATGAAAAAGAAAAAGAAAAAGAAAAAGAAGAAGAAGAAGAAGAAGAAGAAGAAGAAAAACTCACGAAAGCAGTGAATGAAGGTTCTGAAGTAGTTTCAATAATAGCAACTTTCTAAGAAGAAGAAGAAAAAAAAAATGTCTACTAGAAGAATATAAGCTTATGTAAAATAGAGAATAGAAAATCAACATATTCTTCAGGTAAGATAAGTTCTCTTTTTATTTATCTTTAGAAAAATCTAAACAAGAAGAAAAAACAAATATGTTATTATATTGATGAGAAAATTGACAATTGTGTCATTGTTGAATGTTAGTCTTGTGTGTATTCGTTGTCGACATGACAAATAGTTAATTTTATTTTAGACACGAATATGAACTAGAAGGTCTTATCTATCAGGCAAAACAATAGGAAATCCGTCATTTTAATAAGTTTATCGCATTGCATGCCTTTTTTTTTCAAGCAAGTGTCTTAGTCGTCATCATTTTTCTTAATTATTTAATAGTCGAAAAAATATATTTATTATTCTCAACGATACAGAAAAATAAAAACGTTCGACTAATCAAAAATTATATATTTCGTTATTTTTTTTTTCTTGTCTTCTCAACGCTTTCCAAAAAAACAAAAATCGATTTGTTCATCATTTGGCTCGATCTGCTCTAATGAATGATGACAGAAAATAAATCGAATTCGATGGTCAGATCAGAAAATGCCTTACTTATAATTCTATTATGTTAGATCTTAATAGTAAAGAACATAAACATATTTTATATCTCTTTCATAGATTTCATCATAGAGTCTCTATCTTACTCATTGATGAACTAAGTTCACCCAGTTGTTAGATATAAACATCTTTAAATAATTCTCTATTGAATAAGATTTGTCTCATTGATTATCATTTACTTCATTGTTATTTTCGCTTTATGATATTATCAAATAAATTATATTCTACTTCATTTCTTTATTTCATTCAAAATTATTAATTTGTTAAATAAGAAAAAAAAATGTTAGCTTTCACTTTTTTTTTTTCTATTATTCTCACATTGTCCGTATGCCTTTGAGTTAGTTATTAATTACATTAACATCAATACTATATACCAGTTAGTTATTTGTTACTCTTATTAGGATATTAATCATTTCGCGGCGACGTTGCCCACCGATAGGACACACTATATTTTAAACCCAACGGGTCACCCACACTTTGTATTTCATATTTTAACCTCTGAACATGTTTTATTAAAAATATAAGATGCATTGTGAAAAGCTCTACAATCTTTATAGTAAAATTTATTTTAATTGTGTAAAACTTTTACTATGAAGACTGTAGAGCTTTTCACCCTGCATTTTATAATAGATTTTCTTTTATAATAAAATATATTTAGAGATTAATATATCAGATGTGGAAGTGCGACTATTTATTCTAAGTCACCGGTTACTTTTCTAGAAAAATTGAATCGTTGTGAAAGAGTTAATTATAACATGATATTTACCATTTCAATATCTTTCGATTATTATTTATACAAAGAAACATTGAATATTTTTTCTATACATTGTAACATCAGTAAAAAAAAAGCAAAATGTACTAACATGTTTAACATTTATTTGTTTTATTGTTAAGATAAACTATATGAATTTTTGTCAAAGTCGTTCTATTTTCTGTAATTGTCTTGGGGGTTTTTTTTTCTGTTGAGTTATATAAAAAACGTTGATCAGATGAGACTAAGAGAATATAAATAAATAAATATATATAATAAGTATGTCGAGAAGTGAAATCCAAGATACATTTAGCCTTTTTATATATTAAGAAAAAAACATTTGTTAAAGTAAAGCATTTCTGTTATTTCTGTAGTGAAATAATCAAAAAAAAAAAAAAAATATTTCTTTTTTTTTCTTTTCTTGTTCTTCATTTTGGTTGCTCAGCTTAATCGACAGCATAACAGTTAAGAAAAACACAATTTTTTCTTTTTGGAATATTCACTTTGTTTGAAAAAGAAAAGAAAAAAAAAATATATATATATATATATTTCTGTTTGCATTGTCTGTTACCATCATTAACAACATATTGATCAGGGAAAATTGTCCGACAAATTGTAACTTTTCCCAAGAGAGTTTTTATGTTATTTTCTAATAAAAAAATAAAATAATGACATTTATTTCTTTGAAAAATCTATCTATGTAATATCGTTTTTTTTTTATTTTATTTCAGATCGATAAATATTCTAAAATGAAAAATAGATTATTGGTTAATATAATTGTTTAATTATCTATTATAAATTTGACGTATGTCTTAATAATATAAAATAAAATAATAGGTAGGTATCTATTTGTCATTGACACTTTTTTTTTATTGAATTGTGATGATGCATCATGAATTATTACTCGATCATGGATAAGAATTATTTGACAACAATAATTAATAATAAAACAAATTTAAATTATCCATTATCATCAACAATAATACCAATCGGAAATGATAATAAAAATTTCAATGAAAAAGATCATATATTAAATGAACATGCATCAACGCATGTTTTAACTGATATACAAGGTTCACGGAATCTTGAAGAAACAGATGAAAATGAATTACCATTTCCTGGTTTTGTTGAAACTGTTTTTTTTTGTCTTAAACAAAGTCAAACACCTCGTTATCAATGTTTACAAATAATAACATGGCCATGGTTTGAACGTATAAGTATGTTTGTTATATTACTTAATTGTATAACACTTGGAATGTATCAACCATGTCAACATTTTGACAATTCACAATCACCAAAAAAATGTGATACACCACGTTGTATTTGGTTACAAGCAACTGATTATTTTATTTTTGCTTTTTTTACTCTTGAAATGTCTATTAAAATGACAGCTATGGGAATAATTGGTAAACGAACTTATTTAGCTGATACATGGAATAGATTGGATTGTTTTATTGTTCTTTCTGGGTATGAACTTTTTTTTTTTCTTTTTTTACTATTTTATTTCATCAATTACACATACAAAAATCTACACTTATTGATTGAAATATTCAAGTCACAGAAATTAATAACGATTGAAAAACTCTGAATTTTTCAAGATTGTTTTGCCATCCCTATCAAGGTTCTCACCGCTCGTGACACTTCTATACGTGATGCTTATCAATTAATTTGCACATATTTCTTATGGGATTTAAAATATCTTTCCTTGTTTCGTTATATTAAATAAGTAATTATTAGAATTTATTAAAATCTAATATATGCTGCTTTTTTAATAAAACCTCTTTAGAGGTTAATATATGAAATGCAAAGTCTGGATTACCCGTTGGCTTTAAAATATAGTGTGTGCTCTACCAGTGAACCACATTGCCTCGAAACGATTTATTAAGAATAAAAATTAATTTGTTTTTTTCTAATGAAAATTTCATATCATTCTTTATAGACATTTTATAGACATCTTTTATAATATAAACTACAAATAACTTTAAGTTCTTTTTCTCATTAATAATTAAAATTTTGTCATCAAAAGTAATTCTATTATATATACTTTTCTTACATCAATAAGTCTTTCACAAAAGTTCTTTTTATAATTTCAATAAATATAGATTCGACTATGACAATTTCAATAATGAAATAAGATTTCGAAAAGTATTCGATTAATATTCATGTTAGACATTTACTTTTATGTTAAATTATTTAAAACATAGATTTTATTCTCTTGTTTAAAAATTATAATTACGATCAAAATAAGTTAATCTATTAAATGATAATGTATTATTGACATCGAAAATATTTCTATTTCGAATAGATCTCGGCGTGACTCAGTTTTATTTTTTGGTTACGATGATAACAAACTATGACTGGAAATGACAGAAATTTTTTTTTTGTTTGTTAAGAACTGTTAACGTAAACTAGTTGAATATATTTATTGTATAAGTAAAATGAACGAGAATGTATTGAAGTGAAATGAAAGAAAAGAAAACTATTTTAAAGTAAAATAATAAATTTAGTCTAATCAAGCAAATAACTGAAAATATGTTATAAAAGAGAAAATTAATTAAATTAATTTCTAACAAACATTCTTTTATAAATAATGTACGTAACTTATTGCATATTAACTTGTTGAAGATACTGCATATATGCAAAAATAGATTCTATTATGAAACATCTGGCCAGTTAACGGTAATAGAGGATCTATGCTGAATAATTTTCAATAGATAAGAGTTGAATGTTCTTTCTATTTTTTGATTTGACCTATATGATAGAAGAAAAAAAATATTCTCAGAGCATATGCACTTTACGCACGATTCTTTTAGCAAATCTCATTAGTCGCTGTGTTTTTGAATAATCAATGAAGACATTTTATCGATGATAAATATTTTATTTAACTTCTTATGTGATAATATTGACAAAGAATATGCATTATATATGTTAGTTTTTCCTTTTACCTACCGATCATTGCTCCAGGCTTGATTTCATAGGTTAACATCTTTTTTTTTCGAAACTTATAAAATGTATTTCATTTCCTAAGGATACATTTTTATCAATATGTTACATACATAAAATGTCTTCGAGATCTATTTTACTTGCAAATAGAAAAGATTTTAAAGGAAAATTTTATTCTTCAAAACTGATCGATTTCATGTGTCTTACATTTTTCATAGATCGATTAATCAAATAAAATTAGATTTTTTAAACAAGTCATAATTCGTAAGAACAACATTGAGTTTCTTGTGAATAACAAGGTAGAAGTTTTGTTTTTCAACAATGCTTCTTCCAATATCGACACTAGTAGACAATCGAAAATAAAGTGTTAACCATAGAACTGTTTAACAGATCTGATTAAGATAAACATGTTTTACTATTGCAATAAGGGAGCTGCTAGTCCTTCTAGCAGAGATGGAGCCGGTACCAGTCAACCGGTCCAAGCACATCTTACCAGTTCAAATCGGTGCAGTTGGTCTATGTTTCTAAAACTTGTGTACTTTATTTTTTCACCAAAGAAAGGCTTTTTTAAGAAAAAATTGATTTTTTATAAAGTTTTACCAAAGATAATCGAGGTCGAGGAGTTCAAATCTGTTTTCGAAATTTTGAGTTTAATTTTTTTACAAAAATTATATTTTGCTAAAAAATTATTTTTTTTGTGAAAAAACCATTTTTTTTTGGCGAAAAAGAATTTTTTGCAAAAGACTATTTTCTTGGTAAGAAACCTATTTTTCTGCTAAAAAATGATATTTTTGGTAAAAGAAATATTTTTTGGTTAGAAAACTACTCTTTTTTGCGGAAAAATGTTTTTTAACAAAAAATAATTTTTTAGAAAAAAATGAATTTGTTAGTAAAAACTTTTTTTGAAAAAACTTAAACTCAAAATTCGAAAAACTGATAATGGATTCGAATTTCTTCACCCCAAAAACCTTTAGTCGAGTTTTATAAAATATCGTTATCTTTGAAAAATAGCCTTGTCTTGGTTGAAAAAATCGAGTTGAGATAGTATCACGCTCACTCATGACTATCACCTTAATATACAGTCTAATCCGAAATATGTATCAGCACCTCAGTACCTTTTCAGCACCTTTGAGAATAATTTGGTGCATGGTGCCTGTACTTCTCCCTTGTTCTTACCGGTAGACCGGTTTAGATCGGTTTCATCTATGCCTTCCAGACCCGGATCCAGATCCATAATTTTATTTTTTTCGGATCCGAGTTCAACCTTTTATTTTTTGTTAGGTTCGGTTAGTAGTGTCTTGCACGGGTACGACTTTTTGCACTCGAACCCGATCCGGCGCTCTTTTTTTATAACCGGACCCAACCCAGTGCTAATCGGCATTCACCAAATAATTACTTTCACAGTCCTAGTACAACTTTCAAACATTTACTTAGTATGAAAAAAGTATACTGTTTAGTTTCTGGCGTAAACAGAAATAGAAGAATTCCTGTTTGTACTTGGATCCATGCTCAGGATCGAGTTGGGTTTCAGGACACTACCGGTTAAACATTTCTCTGAATCCGCAGTTCCCTAATTGCAATAATGTTATGATTGAACAACTAGAAAGAATTTTGTTTTAGTATGATTAATAAGTTCGAGATGTCGTAGATCTATATTGGTATATATATTTCGTCTTCTATATATTCCTTATTGAAGATTGAATAGAATTATATCTATGAATCTATAATTGATAAAAAAAAAAGTTGATGTACAATTTTCGAATAAATTGTAAATAGTGATATTGAAATAAAACTCGAGAAAAAAGAAAAGTAAATCGAATATATTTGTTAATATTTAGATTAATAGAAGCAGTAATTCCAGGTGATATATTAAGTTTATCAGCGATACGTGCAATTCGAGTTCTTCGTCCATTACGTGCAATAAATCGTGTACCATCAATGCGTATACTTGTCATGTTATTACTTGATACATTACCAATGCTTGGAAATGTTTTACTTCTTTGTTTTTTTGTCTTCTTTATATTTGGTATTGTTGGTGTTCAATTATGGAAAGGTTTATTACGTAATCGTTGTTTTTTACAATTAAATACAACACTTATATCTGATTACACTTTATTTGAGTATGAATAATAATTATAATAAAAACTATCTAATTATTTATTTTTATTTATTTGAAAAAAGGGATTCTGATTTACGATCTTTTTATATTCCACCTCAAGGCGATTCATTTGTTTGTTCTCAGCCTCAATCAAATGGAATGACAAAATGTTCCGATATTCCAAAATCACGAAAAGGAAATTTAACATGTGAACTTGATTTTGATAAAAATAATCAAGAATTATTAAGAAATCCAAATAAACCAATAAATGCTTGTATTAATTGGAATCAATATTATCAATTTTGTAATGTTTCAGATAAAAATCCATATTCTGGTGCAATTAGTTTTGATAATATTGGTTTAGCATGGGTTGTTATTTTTCAAGTATTTTCTTTTTTCAAATATTCTTTTTATTTTATTTTATTTTATTTGTTTAGATAATTAGTCTTGAAAGTTGGGTTAATATAATGTATTATATTCAAGATGCTCATTCATTTTGGGATTGGATTTATTTTGTTTGTCTTATTATAATTGGTTCATTTTTTATGATTAATTTATGTCTTGTTGTTATAGCAACACAATTTAGTGAAACAAAAAAACGTGAAACAGAAAGAATGTTAAATGAACGAAGACGTTTTTCACGTTCATCAAGTATATTATTAAATGATGAACCAGGTTCTTGTTGGCAAGAAACAATTAAATTTATTGAACGTTTATATAAACATGCATACAATAAACTTTCTACTTTATGGAATAATTATCGACGAAATCGTACTAATGTAAGATTAATCAATGTTATTAAACACTGTTAGAAGTATATTTAGACTATTTCGAGACTAGGATGACTTGATAATAAAGAAAAAAAGAATTTGAACTCATACAATCTTTTTATATAATTAAAAATGAAAACGTAACGACATTAATACATAAAAGTATTAATATCGTTCAAAGTATCGCAGCTGTCTACATTACCAATTCTTCGTTGTTTAGACAAAGAACATCCTGAGCAGAAAAATTGGTTAAAAAAAAAACGTATTTTTTTTTTAAGAATATAAATTTGGGAGTTTCTAGCAGTTGGAATTAGAGTTAGAAGATGAAAATTTTTAGGATCGGAGTCGTAGAAAAGAAATTTTTCGAAGTCGGATTCGGATTTCGAAATGAAAAAATCAGTGTTTCCTCAAGAGTCACTTTGATAATATGAATATTTAGGGTCTCCAGGTCTATGAGCACTATTTTTAGTAGGGATCTCCAAGGTAGTTTCAATTCAGGATCGAAAAAAACTGGTTTTGCAGATCCATAATTTTATCTTAATCATAGATAAAAAGGGTCAATTTGTAGATCATTAATCAGAATAAAATAATAACTATGAAAATATAGTCTAGTTCTTAATCAGAATGTATAACGGAACCAGTTTTAAGTCCCGGTTCCGATCTCATCGGGACCACTTAACAATTTCCTATTCCATAGTTTGATAAGAAATGAAATAATCATTGCGTTCTATATGTTAAAAAAAGAATCGGTCTATATTATAACTTCAATAACTGTGTAACGTCTTATTAAAATGAATATATATATATTTGTAACTAGGTAAATAAAAAAAAACGTCGTCGAAAAGAAAATATAAACAATAAATCATCAGCAATTGAAATTCATTTAAATCGAGATTCAATATCAAATTGTTTATCATCACCGAACATAAATCTAAATGATAAATCAAACAATCAATATCATCAAATTAGAGATAGTTTATCTAATCGAACAGCAGCATCATTATGTCCATCTATAGCTGATGCACCAGCTGCTAGTCCTGAACAATCTGATATATTAGATTCAATCCATACACCCAATCCTCATTTTGATATTATTGATACAATTCAACATTTGTCATCATTTAATCATGATCATGATAATACTTCAATTCCATCGATTTTATTAAATAATATATCAATTAAACAATCTGATTGTTATCATCAAACTATTCCAAATGATAAATTAACTATCAATGAAGATGAAGATGAAGATGAAGATGAAGTTGAAGTTGAAAATGAAGATGAAGATGAAGACGAAGTTGAAGAAGATAATGATGAAAATGTAATAAAAGAAAAATCTAAAATATCAAAATATTTCGATAAATATATATGGTCTCATATGATAAAATTACAAAAATTTATATCAAATTTTGTTGGAAGTAAATATTTTCGTCGTATTGTATTATCAGCTATTGTTATAAATACATTATCAATGGGTATTGAATATCATGGACAACCTCCATCATTAACAAATGCATTAGAATATAGTAATTTAGTATTTACAACATTATTTGCTATTGAAATGATTTTAAAAATAATTGCTGATGGTTGTCTTGAATATATTAAAAATGCTTATAATTTATTTGATAGTGGTATTGTTATTATGAGTCTTATTGAATTACAAGGAAATAAAAATAGTGGTCTATCTGTTTTACGTACCTTTAGATTATTACGTGTACTTAAACTTGTCAGATTTATGCCAACACTTAGACGACAATTAGTAAGAATTTATTTTTTAAACTCATTTATTAAACATTTTTGTTTTTCGGCTGCCGATATTTATCTATTCATTATATATAACACATCATTAATGATATTAAAAGAGAACAATCATTGTCATAAGTAAACTCTCATATTCAGATGATCGCCTGTATTAATTGTTATTCTTATCCTCAGCTAGTTATCTGCCTGTAGCATAGTTCTTTCTCTGTTTATGATATGACATATATAACCGGATTTATAGAAAAATATTAAAAAAATAAATCCTAGTTATTGTTAGAAACTCGTTAACCTAAAACGTAAGCGAATCAGTGTTGCAACCAGTAGGGTTTTCTCTAGACGGGTAGCGGTACCGGTGTAAACCGGTCACACCGGCATGAGTTATCGTTGACTTTTCTCATCTTATATGAGTCATAGCTTACACTGAAAACACTACACTAATTACCTAGGACTTCTGCTTCATCATTGAAAGAGCATTTCTGAAGCATGATTGTCAATATACACTGAGGAACGCGACAAGAATCTTGAACCTATCTTAACCTAACTGACTCGACTGACACGCTAACTTTCGCTCTGAGCATGGTCTGTGGACTAGATACTAAACTTGCCTATAAAGGTACAGCAAAGACTCTATACTTCAGTTTACTTAGAAATTATATCAAAGCTATCCTTTGTAAATTCTTAGCAGCTATACAGAACCTAGCATTGCAATATTGCGGAGGCCTAGTAGTTCCAATTCACTGCATAGAAGACTGTCTATTAATAAAGATCCAAAGCTTCACTTTGCTTCATTATTACTAAAACATTCAGGAGCTATGAACTTTTTGGAATTCAGTATTATATAGTCTTAAATAAAATAGATTCAAAGTATCATACTCTTGTCAAATGTTGATAGTAGAATGAAAACACACATAGAGCTCTACACCATTGCTTCAACGGAAGGGCATAATATAAATAGTGCAAAATAGAAGTTAATATGTCATAGATAACATTGACAAACAGTGCTTCCATTTGATTTCGATTGTAGAGTATAATAATAGTATCCGGATAAAATATATGACGTGGATTTTCATGAATATTCACTTAATATAATCACTCTAATCGATGTTGTTTCTTGGAACTTTTCATGGATCTTAGTAAAACTAGTTTAACTTGCAAAAATAAGCACTTTTATGATCTATTTTTGCAAAAATACGCAAAAAATTAGTGAAAAAACAGAAAATATTTCTCTATCAACCAGTCTGGAAAAATCGCTTTTGCCGGTAGATTGAGGTTCTCTACTGAACCGGCCGCTCACCAACCGTGTGCCGTTACTAGTTGCAACACTGAAGTGAATATGATGAAAATTGATTGGCTTTTTTTGTTGAAAAAACTTTCCAAATCGTTAGAAGTCGAGAACAGAATGAGAGTTACTCATTGAGAGTGAGTTTTGATAACTATATGTTCAATATAGAATCTCTGATAGTTAAACACAAAATTAACGTCAACTTCGGGGGTTGATGATAACTTTTTAGCAGTCATCATCTATCTTACAAATACATATATTCATATATTTCATAGTTATAATCATTCTTGAATTATCTTTAAAAAGCTGTTAGTGCAATCCCTATGGGATTCAAATGTGAAACACGATGTAGTTGTTGCTACTAATTACATGAAAATTCTTTTATTCAATCTATTCTGAGACACATCTATTCATCATCGTGTACTTTATCCTTCAAAACTGCAACAAGGAAGTAGTTCATATATTCTAACAAAATGTTAGTTATATACAGTCTGTTATGGTGTCGGAAGAGAGAGGACGCGAGAGTGGATGCAAAATTCTACCCTATATACTTCAAAACTCCTATTAGATCGTATTTCACAAAACTGAAAAATTTAAATAAATGAAGATAATTGATTTTCTTCTATAGATTGTCATGCTTAAAACTATGGATAATGTGGCAACATTTTTCTCTTTATTACTTCTATTTATTTTCATCTTCAGGTAGGCCTATTAAAAGTAACGAATATATTAATATATATGGGCGTGGCCAGCCAACCTGAAGTCCCAATATTTATTTGTTTGTGTAGCTTCAACCAGATATCAGAAAAATGTGATTTTTTTACTAATTATAGTACATACAGAGTACTAATGATCTATCATTGTTTGAGCTCTATATCTTACTAAGAATGAGAGTTATCAAATGTTTTCTTACGATGATTTCGTTAAAGATAGTTTGCATCTATATTGTTGACAATGGATATATTGGTGAAGAATATGTAGCCACTCCAAGAACGAAACCCCCCATGGACGCGAATTAACCGATGAAGACAAGAATTTCAATCGTGATATTAATAATGCAAGAGTGGATATTGAAAATATCAATAATCATCTCAAAACTTATGCTATTTTCGGAAGTCTTTACCGAGCAACTATTGATAATTTTCATAAGATAACTAACATCGTACAAGTTGCTTCTACTCTATATATTATGTACTAGAATAAACATTCCATTCATGAATAAACAACATGATAAGTTGTATTTTCTGATTAACTACTTGATAATAAAACTCTATAAATGATATTTTATGTTGATTGAAATTTCTTAGTACGGACCGTGTAACGATAAACTAGATCGAATAGCTTACTGTCACCTTCAGTAATGATGTTTATTTAGCTATTTCACATACAACACACGCTTATATAGGAAAGAACAAGAGAGAAAGAGAGATGAGCACAGGAAAGAACAATAGAACAAAATAAAGAGGAAAGGAAGGTTAGCTGGAGATGATATTAATAAATCGGCATAGACTGGTGTATATTAACAAATAAAATACAAACAATCTTTAACGAAATCATCATAAGCAAACGTTCGGTAATTCTCATTCTTAGTAAAATATAGAGTTCAAACAATAATAGATCATTAGCAGTCTATATGTACTACTTAGGGCATATCAAAAGTTCCGGCCACGGTGTTCAAAGGATCTTTTCGAATAAGGGGACCTGTTGAGAAATGAAAAAGCAACTATCCGATGCTGTAGAGCTTTTTGAGGTGCGTTGAATAGTATATAGAAAATCCTATTTTCATAAGACTTTAAAGGATCTGGAGTCAATTTACTGATAGACGACTACACACCCGCATCCATACTCACACTGACAAGATGACCGGAGATGCCACATAGTGGAAGTTGTAGCCCGTAAAAAACTCTACAAAATCGTATGTGAGAAAAAATATTTTACAAATACTTTCGACTAATACCAACGACCACAATTTTCAGTAACCTGTCATGCTTCGGTATGGGTATGTAGTCGTCTATCAGTACATTGATTCTAGATCCTTTAAAGTCTTATGAAAACAAGATTTCCTATATACCATTGGACGTGTCTCATAAAACTACAACATCGAATATTTGCTTTTTCATTTCTCAATAGGTGCTCTTATCCGAAAAGATTCTTTAAACAGCGTACTCAAAACTTTTGGTATGTCTTAATTATAATTAGTAAAAAAAGTCACATTCTTCTGATATCTGAGTGAAGCTACGTAGGCAAATAAACATTAGAACTTCAGGCCGGCTGGCTACATCCATATAGAGGTTGGTCCAAAAGTAATCTGATAGTGTTTGATTGCAAAAAACTTTTAATAGAAACAAAATAGAGAGCTGCGGTTTTCACGATTCAAAAGAGGAAATGAAAATGCATCGAATCATATATCATAGAGTTTTCTAAGATCTTTTCCTAATCAATTTTCCAAAAAAATGCCGGAAAAATGCTTCCTTATAAAATAAGAAAAATGCAAAAAACTGATTTTTTTCAGAGAAATGAATAGAAAAATCGGCTCAGAATTTTGAGTAGAATACCTATTACTTCTCAACAAGTAACTCTCAAACTCTGGCCTTTGCACGATTTTGTAGGTTTTCGACTAGCGATTTGAATACACATTTGATCATAAAAAATTCAGTGTAGTCACCTTACTCAGTACGTTGGTTTTTAAAAATGTCGATTTGAGTCCTTGAAAAAACTAGGTGAAATTATCTTATATTATGTTATTCGATACGTTTTCATCTTCCCTTTCGAACGGTGAAAACCACAGCTCTCCATCTTGTTCCTATCAAAATTTATTCGCAATCAAACACTGCCAGGTTACTTTTGGACCACCCTGTATGATGTGTATAAATAAACAAAACTTCTTCTCCAGTATATTGGGTATGAATCTATTTGGTTGCAAATTTTGCAAAAATGTCGAAGTAAAACGTAGCAAACATGTTGAAGTTGAATGTTCAAGAAAAAACTTCGATTCTCTATTATGGGCTATTATAACTGTATTTCAAGTAAACTAAACATTTTATTGTTGATGCTTTCGTAACAGAAAAAAAACCATCATAAAAATTGTCAATGCTTTCGATGTTTTTTCGTTTTCGATGCACAAAAGAAAATGCTTTTGTTATTGTTTTGTTTTGCTATATTGTTTTTGATAATTCGTATATATACGTAGTATTCTTGGCATGCATTTATTTGGTGGTGAATTTTGTTCAATACAAGCATTCAATATAACATCACATGAAGAATTTCATATGAAATGTCAATGTTGTACATGTTATGAAAATGATATTTTTAAAAATGATACTCATCTCAAAGATTTCAAATGTATACAAAAAAGACAAAATTTTGATTCAATTACTTTTGCATTATTAACCGCTTTTCAGGTATCCATTCTCTCATAAGAATAATAACCATCCATTCAGACGACGTGTTTCGTCGTTGTTTGAGGAGAGTAGAAGTCACCATTCAGGACATCGATTAGAAGAGTTTTTACTGAATTTTATCAGATTTTAGAGGGTGTGAGTGTTTTTCTTGAGAATTGGTAAGCAAAAACAAACAATAAAACGGTTGAACTTTGCTGGATACAAAACGAACATTTTTCAAGATCGTGGGTGACTTCTTTGAGTAACCTCCGCTTTGAACACGACCTCTGTATCTCTTATCCTCTGTCTTCGCTTTATATATCTACAGAGTTCGCTTAAATTTTGCATCATACACCCATTGTTATGTCTGCTTGCTTTTATACGTATATATATTTCATAATGAAATAATAATAAGTTGAATAATTAAAAAAAAAAATATATTAAAAATAGGTGTTAACTCAAGAAGAATGGAATGAAGTACTTTACGATGGTATGAAAACCACAAGTGCATGGGCAGCATTGTATTTTATAGCATTAATGACATTTGGAAATTATGTTTTATTTAATTTACTTGTTGCCATTCTTGTTGAAGGATTTTCAACAGAAGTAAAGAATAAAAAAAATGTTTTTATTTTTTATTTATTTAATTATTGAATATATTAGAAAGCGGGTAGCAATTCTGATAATGGAAGTATTTCAAATAGACTGGAAAAAGTTGATCCATTTACAGTAAGAAGAATTAAATTAATAAATAAATCTATACATATTTGACAATTTTAGAGTCAAGCACTTTTTACAGGTGATATTGAAGGAGCAGCTAATCCACATGAATTAGTTGTCGATGAAACAGCACAAACTAATCAAGATAATAAAATTGCTCGAATAAAAGGTAACAAAAATAAATAAATAAAAATAAAAATAAAAAAAGCAAACGTTATTATGTATTAGAAGTGAAAATAATAAGTATACCAAAGATTGCTATAAGTAATGAAAATGATTCAAGTTTATATGTTGTTGAAAATTTATTTAAAAAAAGTTCAAATTCAAATTCAAATAGTTCATCACCACATAAATCTATAATTAAAATTCGTTCATCTCAACCACAATCATTATCATCATCAACAACACAAAGTTTTCATACATGTTTTGAATCAATTGATAAACAATCTAGAAAAATTTCTTTACCTATTCAACAAAATAATGCACTTTCAACAATTAAAAATAAATCATTAACAAATATTTATAATTATAATAATCAAACATATTATTATGATAAAGAACAAATTTCAATAAATCCAATACGACGAATTAATTCTTATCAATCATCATTAACAAAACGTTTTATTATTCAAGATAGAAAATTAATTGAAGAATATATTAATCAAGCAGATAGAATTCATAAACGTCGATTAACATTTGATAATTTTAATTATTCAATAGATCAAGTTGATACATCAAGTATTTATGAAACACCAAAACATGATTATAATCAACCTCTTCAAAATTCATTTCGTTTATTTATTGATAATGATTCAAATATATTAACAACAATTAATAATCAATCTGATATGCAAATTGATATTAATACAAATACAAATCAATCTCAACTTCAAGTTTGTATTTTCAATCTATAATAATCATTTTTTAAATAATTATTATCGATTTAAATTCCATATTAATAATCAAACTAGCTC